>JAVFBZ010160518.1:2520-13063 GCA_032466195.1 Katharina tunicata | reverse complement strand
ATCCTGTTCAAAGAACATGGATTGGTCAGTCAATTAAATACATTGGTGTTCAAGTGCTTTCTTAGATCGAATTATTCGAATGGGGAGGGTCGAACATTCTCAGGTGGATTCTTTGTTTCGAAGTTCGTATCAAATCATGTTCACTGGCATTCATTACCCACTATCATTGTCCGTGTTCTAGCAATGATTTAATTATTTATACAGACCCCGTCAAATTTTTCAATTGCGATCCAAGGTATTTGTGTATTTTTTCTTGTAGTAATGTAGCTACTTGGTTGTGCTAATTGATTTTTAAAATAGGTGACCGTATAATATTCCGTTCTAACAGGTGTCGGTATTTCTGTGTCTTTGAAAAAAGGAACTAGTATGTTAGCGAATAACCAAAGTAATCTTAATGAACTTACTGCCAGTTGCCATGAATCAGACCTCTTCTGTTTGTCAATCAATCAATATTTTCACTGTACAAAATTAAGGCAGCCCACGGTATATTGACCGATGATTGCTTTGAATAAAAAGATATGACTTATCTATTCGTTAACGCTGTGTAGAAAAATTATCCAGGTCAACGAAACTTTTTTGTTGAAACTCAGAGGTGGCACGATCAAGCAGAGTGGTTATTATGAGGATATATTGATCTTCGACTCCTTAAGAAAATTGTCTTCGTTTGATCTACAACTAGATGAATGGTCAAATGTGTCTATAATTATCGCTAATGTATTCGTACTTGCCTTTATATATTTCATGCTTTGCAGTATCAAATTTAAAGCTTGTATATATTAAACATTGTTCCTGAGATAGCAATAAGAATAGATATATGATGACATTTGTTTCGAAATCCAATTATTTTTGGTGAGACATATGTTCGAAGTGTATTAACCACCATCACCATGAAGTCTATAAAACTTGATAGTTATTTAAAGTTCAAATTCCCCAGGTACATAGAAGATAATTAGCGGTCAGTGTTTGTCCTGCCTGAACGTGTCTGACAGAGACCATAAGGCCATCCCATTTACCATTCATCCTGACCATCTCTGTCATCTCCTGATAATTGGATTGGTTTCAAGACGGTGATAGTCGATAAAATGCCCTAGATCTCTACAAGGATATACTATTCTGATTGATTCTACTTTACCGAGATTGCAGAAAATAATCTAGTTCAAAGAGCAAAAATAATTAGTTCACCAGTTTACTGGAAGAACTAACGGTCAAAAGAAATATTTGGGTCACACATTTTTGTGGGTCCGAAAAATCTTTGCTATTCAATTGTTCTCATGAGCTTGATGTGCTTTGAGGAACAAGTCCATATACGATATACATGTATGTAGAATAGCCAACTTTTAAACATATGGGTGTTTTAGAGGCGGGTTCAAGCGAAGGGCACGTAGGGAATTGGTAAGAGAAATATTCATGATTGATTCACTTCATAGATGTCGCGAAGGAATATGCTCAGGAAAATAAATACAGTGGATATGACAATACGTTTAGTTGTCGATTAGTTTAATGAACTTTATGCTTTATAAACACCCAGATCAACAGTCTAGTCTTGTACGGTTTACCTGTTAATGTAAAATATGATAACCATCAATGTTAGTTTCTGCTGCACGACGGCGACTGTAACAAACTAATAATTTATTTATTTATAATGTGTCCGGTGAAGTATCAGTGCAAACGCTACGAAGGGTCAATATAACGTATCCTCCGTTAGGGTTATATTAAACTAATATCTGATCTCTGCTCCCTCTGGTTAAGGACTGAACGCTGCGAGCGTATGTTCATGCTGTCATACTTTACACTAGAGGAATATAACCCTTCCAACAGAGCACACACGTGAAGTGACGTCATTGTTTTTCGTTGTGTATATGCCAATGTTTACTATGGGAATACACCGCATAAATATAAACGAAACACCCTAGAGTATGGCGTTAAATGGCCCTTATCAATCAATTAAGCAATGTGATCCCCACATATGTGAATAACCAATATAACCTTCCTTGACCAGCCTCCACGTTATATATTTCATTGGACAGTAAATAGGGTTAGTAACGGTATGGATCTGATTTGATTACATTAACTTTGCCCACTGGTAAGTGATAAGACCAACAAAGTTGTCTTTACGAACAAACACATAGAAAGCAATTCCATGGATGCATCTTATATGCGTTTTTTGCTCTGGGTGCTTAATTTGATATAACGCTTCTTATTATAAAAATGAAAGAAAAATAAGAAGGAGAATTTCTCATTACATGAAATGATTGCGGTACACTCGTAGCTATCAATTCAGTATTTTAGTTCAGAGCAGAATACTTTTTATCGATAATCTTGACTTCATCGTACGTTGCCAGAGACTTTTTTAGAAGAAACATCCTCATTTCATTCGGCTCCAGGCAATTGACAGTCATTCACACTACGATGCTAAGTTTACGCAATGTGTTTCACAGTAAATTTGACTGGCAGGGTAAATATTTGATGAGTTATCTCTGCTGTGAATGGCGATAAGCATTCACCTGAAGCATGTGTCGATAAAAGACTGATAGGAGCAGATCTCTGATTGGTGCTGGTTTAATAGAATGAGGCCTCCTCCTACATAACGTTTATCGGGCTTTGTCCATATAGCGATCAATGCTTCGAGGAACAGGGAAACATGTACCTCACAAGGCCGGCATATTGCACCCCATACCACGCAGCTGTGTTTCTCGGAGGTCGCTAACTTTGTGCTATTATTCCCTGTCAGCCAACCAGTTTTCTCTTCCATACACTCGCCTACCGGAGGTGTATGTTTGCTGAAGGAAATTAAGTGTGACTCCTAACAACGTAGTTCCGCGGCTTTTATAGACGCAGCAACCAAGCAGTTGTAAGTTATTTGGTCATGGATAGTACATTATTTTATAGTCATTGGCATCTGTGTTGACTAGACTGGTGCATGAGCGATTCGTTACTCTAGTCTGCTTCATGGATTAAAATATAGTGCTATTACCACATTTGGTGCACAGATTCAATATCTGACTTAGCAAAGTTATCGGTCGCCAGAATGAGCTGTCCTTTCAGTTCCCTGATGGGAATGTCACAAGGCGAGACTGGGGAGAAGCCTAACGGACCGAAGGATTCTGGCGACAAACAGCGGAAAATAAGCAATATATCAACCACGTCTTCGGTGGGATCTGACGAAACTGTGGACAGTTCTACAGCAAGGAAGTTGGATTTAACCGGATTAATCGAAGGCGTGGGAGCTCTTATTTTACCCACAGTAAGTCATAATTGTTACAAAAGTAAATGTCATAATAGTATCCACTGTCTTAGTATCGTTATGTATTAGACGTTTTTATTAAATTAACGCATCTTACGTTCTTCCTGTTAATGCACATATCTTTGACGTACAGCAAACCACGTTTTCAGTATGCAATGAGTATAAAGTTGCAACAATGTTGGCAGTACATGAATCAAAAGCAGACTGGACCGATTGTTACAATAAGCTATTAAACAGGCAGTAGTAATATAAACAAATACAATTATCTACAAACGTGCGAAATATATATACATGATATCTGAAAGCAGTAATTCAGACAAGAAAACCAACAAACTTAGTGTAGTATCACTATGTGTTCTTGTTCCCTTTATCCGCGCGGCGTGTCCATTGATTATGCGTCCATTAGCAGAAGAGTGTGGTGGTTTTCATGTCCGGTTAGACTCTTCCTGTCATTAACGAACAGGTGTAAATTGGGATTAACTCTTCTATTAGCAAATGCGAGGATCGAATAGTGATAAACTGGTCCTCACTTCGATTGACTGAAGCTTGTTATCATTTTGTATAGACAGGTGTAGGGAGAAACTACAAATTGCCTCCTTATTTTAATATTCAGAAAGTGTAGGTTTTTATTGATTTGCCAGTTAATTGTACTGGTATATCATGCTAGAAAATATCAATTGCTGGGACTGTATTTATACACCTGTTTGTTGTTTCGAGACCCTCAGACAATGCGCTATTAATACTTTATACACTTAATGTTTTCTTTTTGTACATATATCGATATATGTTATAAAAAATTCGGAGAGCCTAAGCAACTAAAACATGAGTAGTACACATCGATTGATAGATAATCCATTGGGCACCCAAGTGATTGGGAAATGATATACGACTTACACTCTGCTGAAGTTTGCATTAGAATATAAATACGATTCGCAGATCAATAAGGAATTACTAAAGGTTTGCACAGTGTACCACGCGCGGTCACTGATTTAGGCACTGAATAAAAGTAAATGAAATCCCTGATTATTATGCGTACCTGAACATCGATTATGCGCTTACTTAGTCTTAATTGTTTATTCGTTTTACAAGTCTGGAACAATCATTTTGGATCTGCTTGTTGAACAAATGGTTGATGTGAAAACAGCTGTATTACCAGTTGGTTTTGAAGCCTGCTTATCCCATGGAAGACTCAACACTTGACAATATTTAACACAGGTTTATTATGCGCCTTTGCTTGCTTGTGCTTCAAGTGCGCTCTCAAATACTTCTTCTTCAAACACGTACAACCAGTACATTGTAAATATCTACCTCCAACTCTCTTACCTTACAATAAATAAGCATGGCTTAAGGAAAAGCTGTCTAAAGGTGGGATCAGATGGCAGTCGACAACCCGACTAGACAAGTGCGTTGAAAATATAATACCAGTATTATGATTAATTAGAATTGTGTACTATCGATTAAGTTTGTATTACATGGGGTGTATACGATTTACGAGAGACATGTATAGATCATTTTACTTGCACTACCTTGAACTACAAGATTATGTTTCTTTAGTTCATGGTCTAGTGTATTTACAGTATATTTGTAATGAACTTGACAGCGCTTTATCATTGATGAGCTATACTAAACTGGAAAATACCTGTAAGATGACATCCCAAAGTTATGTGTGTTTGTTTGTTTGATTGGTGTTTAACGTCGTACTCAAAGGTATTTCATTTATATGACGACGGATTCTCCACTTTTTAATCTGCTCTACTCAATACGGCGGAAAACTGGGAGGAAACCTCGTAAAAACCGCCCCCACGATTGCCGAAGTCACCTCGTGTGACTCCCTCATATAACTCAGGTCCACTGGGAGACTCGAACCCGTGCGGTACGTCGAAGGAGGATCTGCAGTCAGACGCGCTAACCACTGAGCCACGGCGCAGGTCCAAAGTTATGTTGTGAAGGCTTTAATAGAACAAACAGAAACCTTCTCCTATGGCTGAAATGAATGGGTTTCACTTAAAATGGATAAAAACATAGGATTGCTCTACAGAATCCCAATGTGCTGTTTAGTGTTAAACCTTGTATACACTAAAAGAATAGTCAATTGGCAGTTCGCTATTTACTTTAGTCTTATATATATAAGGCTGAAACTTAAATCATTTAAGGGTATTGGGTTACCTGTAAATTTAGTTCGGACAGTCTTTAATAGTGCCCATAGCGATCGGCCTGATATGTCACAAGCAGAGTGAAAACAGATATCGTTTAACGTCGAGAGAAAAGAAAACATGATAAAAAAGGTAACCGGGCCCCGCCTCAGGATAGTACTTGACATGCTTTAGTGTCTCTAGCTGGTCAACACGAACTATAGCAGGATCATTATACTAGGTTGTCATTTAATGTTGTCCTGGCACGGCTGATAACTTAACACTTTCTGATTAATAGAAATGCCCCCATACTAATTCCGTCATCGATAAGAATAATACAGACAAGTGAGACTAGTTTGTTTTACTGAAATGCGTTAAACACGAACACTTCATTTCTGATTTTCACGGTCAATGTCCAGTTTATAATGGCCCACATTTCAGGGTTTATACCTGTAAACATCTATTGGAAGGAACCCAGACAATGGTTACTTACTTATCAGAATAACTGAATTGACTAACATAAAAGCTTCCTAACAAAGGCTACGTAAAAAGGGTAAAATATTGGTAATTCATTTACAACACATGACAACAAATATAAACAAAAAAATACATAAATAAGGCGTTGATTTTCTTTTAAATGTGATTTAAACCGTCTCCGAAAATCTTATCTGTTCTCTCAGCCTAGTAATTGTTAATTACCGTACACTTGTTATTTGTCAAGGCATTATGGTTATTTCTTAACTGGCTTGTTGCGATAGAGCTAAGTGTGCTTTGATCCAAATAGCTTTGCGTTTCGCGTGAACAAGGAGATAGTGGATCTATTTCTTAGCACCCAAACGTTATCTCTATATCTTCAGATCTGAAAAAACTAATGCCGACAGTGAGGTGTTATTTACGAGTTTCTTTCTGAATTACACTTATTTTATGGTATAAATTTTACGCCAAAGCCATTTATTAACCTCTTGGTAATAATTCACAATATGGGGAATTGCGTACATACTCTGGTCACTTGGAATTAACTATAATTAAATCTCCAATGAACTTGCCTGTCTTTATAAAGCATTTCTGTGTCGTATGACGGCCAATTACAGGTGAACAATTTAACAAGAACCATATGTCGTGTCCCTTGTGGATAGTTTTGATTCGACTAGATAGAAAGCATGCCTTAATTAATTTGTACGTTTGCTTTAAAAGTTGAATACATGCAGTGGGAAAAACAGTGTGCCAGTCATTAATTTTACTGAAAGATAATTTACCGAGACAACATTCATGAGTAATTGATTTTGTTTTAGACTGGCTTTGTGAACAGAGCGTTGCTTAACATCTGGGCTAAATATGATGTGTCACAAAGGATGAAAATAAGGTATGGTATGACTGATGTAATTATATCCCAGAAAAGTTATGAAAGTTAACAATTATGGAACGGAAGTAATAATTAAAAAGCCCTAGTGTGTATAATAATTTGAGACATAGCTATTAAATGTAGTTTTTGAACAACGCACTTAAGAGGAATATTTTAAGTATATACGTTGTAACTAAACGATCAGCCCAGCTTGGTATCTATAATACCAATTACACCTAGTAATACTAAATAAGAAAGATACAGTGGCAATACAGTAGTACTGAAACTGACATTCTTAATATTACTGTCGTTGTACATATGGGGTTTTCTTTCTTCAGAAAACAACTTGGCAACGATTGGAATGCCATCGAGAGAGCCTGCATAGACGTGGAGCAGTTGAGCCAGGCGCTGGATGAGGAAGCGCTCACACGGGCTGTCTATGGTAGTCTAGCTGTCACTGGTGAGCTCCTGTTTCTAGACAATCTATCAGACTAGTCAAAGCCATGCCAAATAGCGAGAATGATTCGCGTCTGAATTACGTGATTCAAGTAAACTGTTCTTTGGCATTGAGCTCGCATTCCATCGAACTGAAGATTATTCTATCCTTGTACCAAATAGCCTGTGGTTGAATTGAGTTCTATTAGCACCTAATCCGAATGTGTAGAACGTCCTTACATCTGCTCGGTGGCACTTTAATCTTGAAGAAACGTTCCACAGTAAATTAGCCGCGGTTCGATCTAGTATTGATTAAGTAGATAAAAGAGATCACACTGTACCATAGTCAATATAATGATGTTAATTAACTGATGTTGGTCAAGCGGAGTAGTGTTTGGCTGGAACGTGATTTTATCAAAAGCTATGATCGAATGGCAGATTTACATACTCAGACATTGTGATAGCAGCTCAACTATGACACAAAGGGTGGTCTAGGGAAGCACAATCACTACCTAATCGAACCATTGGTAAACTTTCATTAACACACGGCCGGTATATGTCAATATTTGAATTTGAATTAAACGAACTTCAATTACATATTGTTCTTTGATAATAATGGCTTTTATTTGCAGGTGTCAACTACTCCACGTTTATGCAAGATCTCGGAACCGAATACTTTCATTTGTGTCTAGCAGAGTACGGTAAATCTCTTCGGGCCTTAGGAAGTACACTGTGGGAATTCTTCAGTAATCTAGATGGACTTCACGAACATATTGAACTATCCCCGAGGTTTCAAGGACAAAAACTTCCTTCATTTCGCTGTGGCAGTGATCGTGACAAACTCACTCTTCACTATTATACCGAGCGCAAATACCTTGTACCATTCGTTGGTGGTATGATAAAAGCAATGGCTAGCCTGGTGTTCAACATCGATGTACAGGTGAACATAACACCCAGAAAACTTCACAGTGCTCATCACCATGTAATAACAGTGGTCAGCGACAGCAATAACAATGACACGTTAAGCATCCTCTGTGCAAATCCACCTTCTTTATCAACGAAAACATCCGACTCCAAAATTGGAGTTGTAACCTTTTGTAAGTCCTTCCCGTTCCATGTAATGGTTGGCAGAGATATGAACATATCTCAACTCGGCGAAGCGCTAATCAAAATGATATCACACGAATTCAAAAGCAGAGGAATGGACTTTAACAACTACTTTGAAATCCTGAAACCTGATATTCCGGCCACATTTTCTTCAATACTGTCTAGAGTCAATTCAGGCTTTTTGTTGTCTACAAAGGTCTTAAGTCGTTTTAACACAAATGCTGAAAAGGTAATTACTTAGTTCAACTTCTTCCTTTACCAAGTATAACCTTACAACAAATGTAGCAATTTAACACACTTGAACGCACCTCAGGGACGCAAAAATGTCGTTCGTTACAAGTTTCTGGAAGTATGCCAGCTGTGGCCAAAACCCTTGAGTAACATTTGCGGACTTACTTCGTTTAGAGTTGTTCGAATAATATCAAACGAGATTCCTATTTACATTTTAGGCAGTGCAGCAACACTTAATATAACGAAAAATAAATAGCAGTGTAATTTTTGCCAACGTTCATTCATATGACTAATGTCAGAGCCAACTTGCAGGCCTTTGCAATAGGCTACAAATTGTAAATAAAATGTCAAAAAATTAACACGGATAAACTTAGGACACACATTAATTTTAGTTTTAGGTTTATGTTTAAACACCAAACAACACGAACATCCCTGTATGGTAATAAACTCCGGTGACTTATATAACATTCTGCTTATCTGACCGACATATCCCGAAGTTCTGGATGGATTGGATCCAATTAATATCATAAGGGAACTGAATATGTCTCTGTCTGTGTTCAATGCTAAATACATCATGCAATAATGACCACTCAACTATCGGAAGTTGACGGCTATCAAATACTGGCTTATGCTGTTTTACTGGATCATATGATTCATAAATAAACTGAGATATTCGCATCTAGGTTACAAAATGATAAATATCGATTGTGATACCCTATCGTTTAATGTAATAGTATTTTAACTGTGCAAATCGCTGCCTCCGAGATGGAAAATCACCTCAAAATATTGTATACACTGTTTTTTTTTTATATATAATACAAAGCGGCAAGGAATAGTCGTTGTTTGCAAACAAGTGTCTTCGTTCATTCTTATTTTTAAAAATATCGTAATTTCGAAGTTCTCAAAAACTGCCATTGAAAAACCGAGAACAAAAATTCGTATTGATTCGTGGTAATAGTTCCACATCCTTTGCATGGAATGTGTATTTTTTAGTGAGATGTGTAGCTTGCTCTTAAGCTCAACTTGTGATTAATATGATGAATGACGCTTTATGTGTGCTCTTCTGATTCTTCCCCTTCTTTGTGCGCGCCACAAAATAATATCATTATTATCTTACGTTTTGCAACAGATAGTTTTTTTCTTTTTTGTCGCTTATTCCGAGTACTTGATGAAAACGCATGGGACAAGCCATTTGTTCAGTATGGATCTAGTATACATTTCACACCTAATTATAAAGACATAACCATGTATTTTATATTGTAGAGGATGACATTAAAGGGTCAGATGTTGTACATTGAGGAATCGGATTCTATCTTATTCTTGGGTTCACCTTGTGTCGAAAAGTTAGAGGAACTGTTGGGTGAAGGGTTATACATATCCGATATTCCTATACACGATGCCACCAGGGATGTTATTTTAGTGGGAGAACAAGCCAAGGCTCAGGTAACAGGATAGCTTTAACAAAACATAGAAAGTCTCAATACATGTATATATATGCTCAGAAAGCTACTAAAAATTAACAGCGTTCAATAGTGTGTTAACTTGAGCATGTGCTTGGTGTGACTCCAGAAATAAGCAGAAAGTTAGGTGACCTCTCCAACAAATTTATTTATGAACTTGACTGGATGTAAGCTCACACAGATGTTCTGTGTTATCGGAAACTCTTTGCCTTGTTATGCTTTAGACTGATCCTAATTAAACAATTTTCACAAAATTACGACACAGTGAACTATAGGGGATATTTTGTGGAAATTGACTTTTCATTCTTTGCTTCTTTGACTGGGTTTTACGCCCTTCTTAATGTTATTTTACCCATATGACGGTGTGCTAGCTTAATGGATGAAGGATTTGTTTGTTGCATTGGCGTATTACGTATCACTAATGTTATTTCACTATCATGTGTCGGCGTGTCAGCCCAAAGGGCGAAGGAAACGACCCTCAACTGGCAAAAAGCAGTACAAGGACTGGAGACAAAACCGAATGTCACAAATGGGCACCGTGATACCCTATCCCCTGAAAGCACCAGAGCACCAACGACCAGAGCATATGATG
>JAVFBZ010160496.1:0-17813 GCA_032466195.1 Katharina tunicata | reverse complement strand
TAATTGAGTCCCTCACTTAATTGACAGACAGGCAATGGGTAAAGGAGGACTAATATAGTCCCTCACTTAATTGACAGACAGGCAATGGGTAAAGGAGGACTAATAGAGTCCCTCACTTAATTGGCAGGCAGGCAATGGGTAAAGGAAGACTAATTGAGTCCCTCACTTAATTGACAGACAGGCAATGGGTAAAGGAGGACTAATATAGTCCGTCACTTAATTGACAGACAGGCAATTGGCAAAGGAGGACTAATAGAGTCCCTCACTTAATTGACAGACAGGCAATTGGTAAAGGAGGACTAATTGAGTCCCTCACTTAATTGACAGGCAGACAATGGGTAAAGGAGGACTAATATAGTCCCTCACTTAATTGGCAGGCAGGCAATGGGTAAAGGAGGACTAATATAGTCCCTCACTTAATTTGCAGGGAGACAATGGGTAAAGGTGGACAAAAAGAGCCCCTCACTTAATTGGCCGCATATCCGATGAGTTTGCAGCTATGAGGCGAGAATTGTACAGTGTTCTTCGATCTCAGCCACATACAGACAGGTTGGGCAGCCAAGGCACACCCCTGACCTTCACCTCTGATTGAGGGTTTTATCCATTGATTGGTGTTTAAATCGCACAATCACATTTTACTTTCTTGTCAGCAATGTATTATAGGTTGCAGAAAACACCATAACACAACTTAATTAGCGCCTCTGATTAATTGATTGGTTGCTCAAGCGTGTTCACGCGACGGTGTGTTACAACAGTAAATAGCTCAATTATTGCACAACAAAT
Source organism: Katharina tunicata (assembly GCA_032466195.1). Taxonomy (NCBI): domain Eukaryota; kingdom Metazoa; phylum Mollusca; class Polyplacophora; order Chitonida; family Mopaliidae; genus Katharina; species Katharina tunicata. Next base: position 17,030 of record JAVFBZ010160496.1, on the reverse strand, counting down.
ACGTGAACCTTTGCTGGGAAAACAGTACAGTAATCGTCCAGTGCTACAACATACCTAGCAACTTCATGCATATGTTAATGAAGAAAGTTAACTTACTGTATTCAATCGTCCAAGAGTGGCTCACGACAGCGAAACTTAACAATATAATCCAGATTTGGTTCATTTCGCTGTCAGGATCACAATTCCCACGTCATCTTTCACAGATACGAAGCTAACTTTAAGCGTGCCTGACCCCTATCAGCCTGTATGTATATGTATGTAGCTTAGCGGTCTTTGGAGATCATGTCTTGTATCAATAATGCACATCGTTACAATTAATAATTCATGTATTTTCTGCGATACTGGAGACTTTCTTGACAACTGAAGAAAAGACAAGTACATCTATCTTCCGCCCTTTATTGTTTCTCATTTTGTTGACACTTTCCCTACCGCTGCTTATTAGTCTACTTTTGAACAGACACTCATGCAAGTCAACCGGAAGTTGGCAAACTTCCACCAATCCGTTTATTCTGATGTAATTCAAAGACCATAAAATGTTGTTAGCCCAGAATGCACCACGGCACAGGACGCTTCCGCCGAATCGTCTGCTGAAAAGATGTGTCTTTCCTATGAGCCGCAGAAAGTGTACCAATAATCTGAAAAGGAAAGGCTATTTGGCAAAACTAACATCTCATTTCCCATCCGTGTGCACACTCGGCATGTTTTGCATTTTAGAAAGGTAAATGATGGATTCATGGCTAAGTTCCACCGTTTTTTGTAAAACTATTTCATTAAGATAATTATTAGGAGGGAAAATAAAGGGAAATAGGCCTGATCCAGATAAAGCTCTGAAAACAATCCGCCTAAAATAGCTCTGGTTTTCCGGAATCACGGTCGTTTCTATTTTGACTACAAGTGCTTCAGACACTGTTCTTTACGAAGAATCAGGTTTTTTAAAACTTGAAACTCACCGACTTATTCATAGATTATCTACTTTATATTCTATACATAATAGTGAAAATCCTCATTTATTTCACAAACTTCCTTTCACTGCAGCAGCTCGAAATCCTTATTCAGTTCGTAATCCTTTTTTGTTCACACCATTTTCCTGCAAAACTGAATCATTTCGCCGTTCTTTTTCCCACAAACTTTTCGTGATTGGAACTCGCTTCCACACGTAATCAGAACTGCTCAAAACCTTTCTATCTTGAAGAAGAAATTATTTGATTTGCATCAGTGTCCAATCTTTCCCTGTTGGGTTTACACCGGTCAACGTATTAGCAATATTTTATTATGTCGCTTACGATGTGGGTGCAGTTCCTTGTCTGCTGGTTTATTTTCAAATCACTTGTCAGATTCTGCCAGATACAGATGCGGCTACTTTGATGAATTGGTCAGCCACTTCCTATTACAGTGTAGTCTATACAAACAGCTTAGAACCCAGATGTTAAATAAAATAATCGATTTTGGTTGCAGTGGTGAAATAACAGCAGCACTGTCAATGTATGGTTGCGAAACTTTACCCACTGAAACAAATATATTTATTATTGACTGTGTACTCTGTTTTATTAAGGAAACAAATCGTTTTACCACATAGATCTGCCATACGCGTATGCATGAAAGATACATCGGCGCTTGATCTGGTGTGATATTGGCTGGTGTAGCTCCTGTATGGGTGGTGGCTTCTTCATTGATTTGCTGCCTCACGGTCCCATTTTGGAGATCATCGATTAGCAAAGGATGGTGCCGTCCGTTCGGGTGTTATTCTTGTTAATGTCATCATCAGCTTCAAAACTGACTTGCTCTTTTGTGAATGGTAACATCTTTTATATAATTAATATAGAGATAACTGCATATATGCTGGAGTATTAGATTGTATATATCTAAAATGTAACGTCCATGTTATTTACAACCTTGTATATCAATATAGCATACGCCCAGAGCCAAATATATTACCTCTATTATCCGTGTACAATGTACAGTCCTGCACCTGCACAAATATTGTATAATGTGAATTAATTAATGTATCGTATGTATGTCATGTAATTCTCAGGAGACACAGGATAAGCCTTTGTTTCCCGTTTAAACCAAACATTCGCGTTGCTTGTAGCGTAACATATTTGAAGAAAAATAGAAGTACGTGTGTACTATGGACTAGATATCACTATTAGCGACGTGCAATATCATCGCCGCCATTTTGAAATCATTGACGGCGTATCAAAAAGTCGGACTCAAAAAAAAAAAATCAACTTGACACGGTTTGAGTATTTTCTGACTAGCGTCACCTCCAGTTGAATAAAAACAGGAATAACAGAAAGATGATTAGTGTTATGGGACCCAGTTCCACCTTCGGCAGTTGTTAGGGGTTCATCTAGTGCTTGTGTTCCAGGGAGGTAACCCCAGTTCCACATTCGGCAATGGTTAGGGACCAAGTAGTGTTTATGTCCCGGGGAGGTTACCCCAGTTCCAGATTCAACAATAGTTAGGGACCAAGTAGTGGGGAGTTCCGGGGAGGTAACCCCAGTTCCAGATTCGACAATAGTTAGGGGCCAAGTAGTGGGGAGTTCCGGGGAGGTAAACCCAGTTCCAGATTCGACAATAGTTAGGGACCAAGTAGTGGGGAGTTCCAGGGAGGTAACCCCAGTTCCAGATTCGACAATGGTTAGGGACCAAGTAGTGGGGGAGTTCCGGGGAGGTAACCCCAGTTCCAGATTCGACAATAGTTAGGGACAAAGTAGTGGGGAGTTCTGGGGAGGTAACCCAAGTTCCACATTCGCCAATGGTTAGGGACCAAGTAGTGGGGGAGTTCCGGGGAGGTAACCCCAGTTCCAGATTCGACAATAGTTAGGGACCAAGTAGTGGGGAGTTCCGGGGAGGTAACCCCAGTTTCAGATTCGGCAATGGCTAGGGACCAAGTAGCGTTTATGTCCCGGGAGGTTACCCAAGTTCCAGATTCGACAATGGTTAGATACCAAGTAGTGGAGAGTTCCGGGGAGGTAACCCCAGTTCCAGATTCGACAATGGTTAGGGACCAAGTAGTGGGGAGTTCCGGGGAGGTAACCCCAGTTTCAGATTCGACAATGGTTAGGGACCAAGTAGTGGGGAGTTCTGGGGAGGTAAACCCAGTTCCAGATTCGACAACGGTTAGGGACCAAGTAGTGGGGAGTTCCGGGGAGGTAACCCCAGTTCCAGATTCGACAATGGTTAGGGACCAAGTAGCGGGGAGTTCCGGGGAGGTAAACCCAGTTCCAGATTCGACAATGGTTAGGGACCAAGTAGTGGGGAGTTCCGGGGAGGTAACCCCAGTTCCAGATTCGACAATGGTTAGGGACGAAGTAGTGGGGAGTTCCGGGGAGGTAAACCCAGTTCCAGATTCGGCAATGGTTAGGGACCAAGTAGTGATTATGTTCCGGGGAGGTAACCGCATGCTAAAATAGGCTCGTTCCTTTCTCCAGATTGAGAAGAATACTTGCACTAATGTAATGACAGGCCATCCTTGTTGTCGTTGTAGTAATGTTTCCGCAAAAAAGTGCCCTGGCGAATAGATCGTCTTAATTTTAATACTAAATGACTTAAAATTAAACAAATTAACAGTTTAAAAAACAGTTATTATAAGGCCGAGTCAATCTGAACATCTATGAAAAAAATAGATAAAATCGTGAAGCTGTACCATCTAATCCCATGTTAACGGACTCGCTACAAAAAGCAAAGAAGGATAACTCTTTCTAGGTGAACAACAAGATGGCCAATCAATACCTTAGAGTCAAAGACTCGACGACAGGAGACTGATTTGATGATTTTATTTTAATGATATTCATTAAGAAACAAAGCAAGCATAGGCGTATATGGCGGATAAAGCAACCTAAACTTATTGAGACAGCTTAACACACCATACAAAAATAGAATAGTACCTCTCGTGAGAAGAAGACCACGGAAACAGTTTGAAGCAAATGATCGAGTTCTCAAGACACTAACTTAGGCATAGGCACATACCAAAACGATACCAAAAACGCCTGCTTCCAATGTTATAACCAGCACTAGCGTTTTAACACCTTTTGATGATGCGGGGAAAACAGCGAACGGTATTTACCACCAGCCTCTTTGAACACACCATAAATATAACTTGCACACGACCACATCCGTATTCATCCACGACGAAGCCTGCAGATACGTTTTTTTAATTTTTGTTTAAAAGCCATATCTTAAAAGCAAGCGGTGGCACGAATTTCCTGTAATAGCTACAATAGCCAACCATGTAAGCTCGCTTTAGAGAAGCAAATGTGTCCAGCATTGACGAAGACAGGTTTGAGTGTAGCAGCTGTCTTATGTTTGCAACAGCTACTTTGAACCGAAGAATATAGCATCCTTGATGAGTATGACTTAGTCACTTGTGGTCCAAGTCTACATAGAGTTGTAGTAGGTGGAAGCTTGTCAAATCGATTAGTTTAACACTACGACAATGAGCGGTACTTTCTATCTGTTCTGAACATCTATTTATCTGCCCTATTCAATTCGCTTTATTTCTATCTTCGATGTAAAGCCTTGGTTGATTTGATATGAAATGTCAAAGTGACAAATCTGGAAATTATAAACCAGTAAAATTATTAAAATGTTCAAACCAAAAGACAGCCGAAATACCGCTACATGTGGCGTAAAACACTAATCAATCAATCATTGAATCAATCAATCAAATCAACGTTACAATCCCAACCGCTTCAGTAGGTATTGGTTGATGAGATGTCGAGGATGTCCCTTAAGGTGGTTTGCCGTCATGGCTGAAATAACCATTCATCCCATGTCGGAACTTGCCGAGGCTGCTTCGGGATCTTTTCGTCTCCGTTATTACAGGTACGGAAATGGCCGAAGATTGCCGACATGTCATTCGCCCCACTCCACCCCCTCCACCTCCACCCCCTCTATGAATGACGTACGATTTGATACTCTTCAGACGGGCTGTTTGAAATCTTGTCACCATTGTGTAATATAATATTTGTATTAACTTAATCAAAATGACACTTTCGAAACTGTCCCTGGCCACTGTCACTGTCACAGAGTTAAAAGTGTGAAAGTGTTTCAACGTTCGATGAATTATGCCTATTTTAGTTCTAAAATTCGGCATAAGCTTTCAACAAATATATACTTTCATAGTACATTTGTTATCTGTTCCAAAATCCGGCATTTGTATTCTACAATTTTTGTTATTTATTGTCTATATTTTTATATTTGTTCATGAAAGAGTTTAAATTTAATGTTGCAGACTTTCCTTCTGAGGAAAATAATACTGAAAACAAAGAGGGGATTTCATTGGATAATTTGTTTGTGGTGTTGATGGAGCGACTGAAGAAGTGGGAGCAATCGTTATTACCATAGTATGTATTTCATTGCAGATAAAACCAATATTAACAAAGTAGGACACCCAGAAATTTGGTTGGCCTCCTGTGCCCTGGTGCTCTCTGAGCTAAAGGGAATCATAATTCTTCGGAATTTATACGTTGATTTTAATCCTAACCTCACTCCCAGAGTTAGGGACAGGGTTAGGGTAACAAACAATAGGGTTAGGGTAACAAACAATAGGATTAGGATAACAAACAATAGAGTTACGGTTAGGGTAACAAACAATAGGGTTAGAGTAACAAAAATAGGGTAAGGGTTAGGGTAAAAAAACAGTAGGGTTAGGGTAAAAAAAATAGGGTTAGGGTTGCAATCAATTAACACAGAAGTACGGGAAAAAAACGAAACCACATACCGACGCCCGGATTACCCCTTCTCAAAGAGCACCACGGCAAACAAAGCAACGGTGGCGGCTTTTTTTCAGGTTGTGTTTATTTTACCCTTTACCTAAAAAAAACCCTGCCATATCCTTCGACTTTCTAATGTTCGACATGTGAAAAACAAGGTATAACTGGTAACTGTTAGAACTGTATTCTGTATCAAACTACCAATGCTCCCCATATAACCAGGGATGGTCCATATGACAGACACGACAATACCAGAAAAAGTGGAATCTAACACGCGAGATATTTTCCAATTGGAGTTGATAGAAATTCTACTCCCTTAAGAATTTCCTTTTGGTATATGTCTCATCAGTTTCCATATAATATATTTGAACTTCTCAAATGACATTTAAAAAAAAGGCGTGAAAAGAAACATTTAATCGCTTACGGGAGTGTTTTGTTTCCCAGACGATTTCACCAATAATTGGACTTTTAGGGCCCGGTGGGAAAGATCCAGAGCGCCAGAACCTAACCTTGTTAAGCCCAAGCATCTTTATTAAGTGATCTTAATATCAGCGGATTTGAAGAGGGTAATATTAACGGGATTGGTATTTTATTAATAGATGACGGATGCCTTTTAATGGGCGTTTTATTGCTGCATGTAAAGACAGAAGTAAAGCTATGGTTCTTCATTCGTCAGGGACGAGAAATTAGAGGTGGGTACCGTATTTTAACTTTAAGACGAATGTATCTTCCCGGATTACGTCATCGCTGTTAGCTTCTCGATCAAACCATTCTGGTGTTAAAGGGGCCGGAGTTTTCAAACCAAAACGTCAACTAAATTAACAGATGTTCTAAATAATCCCACTGTTAAAAAAACATATTCATTTAATTTTAAGTTGAAAAATAAGTAGATGTGTTTCAACGCCTGTGGTTACCATGATATGATGGATTGCCATGATATAGAATTTCTCAGCTGAGCAAACTAAAACGTCAAAAACATCGCAGTGGCTGAATCGGTATGTGCGCATGTGTGGGTTGACACATTCGCCCACAATTAGCAGAACTTACGTGTGTTTACAAAAGGGTTTTGCGGATTCCCTGTGCTTTCTGGTCCGGCGGATGTATAGTGCGCTCTTCTGTGATGGAGTACAAAATAACACACTCGTGACGTTGCTTTCTTCAGGTTAAGATTCTGGATTATATAAAACTGCGGTAAGTAAAAAGAAAAATGTTACCAATAATGTGTAATGCTAAAAGCTGCATTTAAATGTAGATTACAGCCATATAAAAATATATATATATTTTCTTAAAAATTGTCTTTTCTTTTCTTTCAATTTTCTTAAATTTTGAAAAGAAACATTGTCTTGACAATGAATTCCTTGTATTTTAAATTAACACAGAATACCTTAATGTTGACCGGATGTTACACACAACTCTTTCCAAGTTATTGTGCTACATTTTAAAAACAAACTTGTCATACTTACTATATCACAAATGAGCAGTTTTCTTTTATTTCCCGTTGGACAACTGCTGTACAGTCTGGTCTCCATGTAACAAATATCTTAAGGAGAAACTATAGGAGTTACAAAGTCTATTTGCAACGACTATAACCCGGACTATGTTAGCAGATTAATAACCAATAACATGTTACTACTGCACTACCGGACGGAAGTGTTAGATGTTACTTAATTTTACAAATGTCTACTCAGTAATGGTCAGCTCTTTTTACCCTCTGTTATCACTGACAACATAAGTAAACAATCCCTGTGTAAGACACAACGTTTTAAATTATCTTATTTTAACCGAGTAAAGTGGCTTTGAAATGCTCTCCCGAATACTTAAATAAAGCCAATGTCCCAAAAAAACCTTTAAAACAATAATAACAAAATGTTAAATTAAAAAAAAAAGATAACCTTTTTTACTGTTGAAAATAACTGCACATGGACTCTACATTGTCCTCATCACAAATAATAATAAAAATATTATGTTGTGAATGTAACTGTGATATTAATGGGTTCTTTCCGCTGTGAATATCCAAAGGTGATATACAAATTGTGTGTTTTTTTTATTGTTGATATGTTTTACCCCGATGAAGTATTAATATCTATATATTTATCGGCTTTAATTAGACGATATCCCTGTGCCAGTGTGATTACCCTTTATAAAAATATATTGTGAATGCTTCGTTTTATATGTTTTTGTACATATTATTCATGCGGCATATATATCTTTATGCTAAGGGTTCTCGGCTGTCCATCACCTGTTCGGGGCACCCCATTGTTGTGTACTTTGTGTGCCACATGAATCCGAATATATAAATAAATAGATAAATAAACAACGGGCACTGAATGCCTTTTTTGCTGAAACGCTAAAAACACTTTTAAGATGACCATTGCGTTGCGGGGATTAACTAACAATTACTAAAACAACTACACACTTATCACACTTTAAAGCCAACAGCACTATGTTACAGCGTATTGGAATTGCCACTAAAACTTGAGTTGCCCGTCGCCATATCAATATGTATTAGAACTAAAAATAATGAAGGTAACGATGCATTGTAAGCTTGAAAACAAAATGTTCTAATAATTGTTAATAACTTAATAACGTTCGGACAATTTTCTGACCGCCATATATTTGAATTTGCTGTTTCCAAGCACTGTTCTGCAAGGCTGATTCTAGAGTGACTTTCAAATGTCCTTCCTTTGCAATAGTTTGGGTTCGTTGAGAAGGTGACCCTAAGCACTGTTTTAGTTTTATGGGATAACACTCCGAGACTGATTCAAAGGGTCGTGGGGGCGATAAGTAGAAAGCTCAGCGGTTTAAGGGGCCGGTATGTACTGCTGGGGATTTGGTGCCTGACTCTGACGGACGTGGGTTTGAGTCTATTCAGCTTCAGTTATCTAAACAAAAATATACTGTCCCTCCTTCCGTCAGTGGGAAGCTTCCTAAGCACTGAGTCACGAATGACACAGGCCCTAAAGCAAATAACTTTATATTCATGTTGTTACATTAAGCACTGGAACACATTATCTATGCAATAGATCATAAAGCTAAGAACTTTACATTCACGTTGTGACACTAATCACTGGAACAACATTATCTTTCCAACAGATCGTACACTTTTGTTTATTGTGTTACTGTGTCTTTTTTAATGTTGTGATACGCTGCCGTCGTTTAGGGGAAATGCCTATGAACAATGCGTTAAGCGGCAATCAACCAAAAGTAATGAAGGCGTTTTAATTTGATAAAGAAAAAGACCCGTGTCGCCTACTGCGGACATTTTCTGTTGTCAATGTTTGCCTTCGCTCGAGGGGATTACACGTCGTCATCCCAGTGACATTTGTCTTAAGCATTATGCCTTTTCCCAAACTTTTTATACAGAATGACAACCGTTAATCTCTCGGATGGCTTCATGATATACCCAAATATGCCTTCCTTCCCAAAGCAGATGTTACTTTAAAATAATTTCCACAAGTAGCTATGATACACTTCTGCTACGTGATGCTTCACAGACAGACTTTCTGTTAACGAGTTGTCATCCTTTGGCCTTTTTAACCAATTAACTGATTGTCAAAACACAACTTGTTGAAATCATGCACTCAAATGTATCATGACCAAGTTTACAGTGTTGTGATTCAAATGTTTATATCGGGTTTTCTCTAGAATAAAGATGGCTATCTCAGCGATGTGAATTTCAATAAATATCGCAAATTTGAGGGTTACAGTAACGTTAATGGATCCTGCAATATTGACATCAAATATAAATTTGCCAGCTTGTCTTGAAAAGGTGCTTTATCAATTGTCACGCGGCTTGTAAAAACAGAAGACAGGTTACTGGCCTGCAGCGTATTATTGTGTTTCGGGATATCACCCAGGGACCAATATCTAGGAATTGCCCGACCCATTGCTAGCGATTTCAATCCTCATGCCAGAAGCGCTTTGTTATAAACATTATTTATTAATGACAATTTTAAGAATTGTACCTTGTTTAGATCATTCTGGAGCGCGATGAATGCATGTTACAAAATGTAGTCTTAAATGGTTGTCTTGGGGATAGTATTAAGCTTGGATCAGTTGTTAACGAAATATAGCCGTTTTAATGGCATCGTGCACATGTTTCCATAACTAGGATTATTTTTTGATTGATGTTTAGCGTCGTACTTGAGAATATTTATAATATATGGCGACAGGTTTATGGTTGAAAACCGGGAAAAAGTATATAAAAAAACACTCCGCGATATCAGCAGCCAGTGGAAAAAAAATCCGTTATATAGCTAAGGTTAAGAGGACAATTTTAACCTATAGCAGGTACTATAAAGCGGGGTCTATATTAAGCTTAATATGATTAATATCTTCAACTTCTGGGTATATTGGTAAGCGACAGAATAGGCCCTACTTCTGTTGAGATTTGTAATCATTGCTTGAAAACGGTCTTAGCATCTAGGCCGAAACGCCGCTTACCAATATAGCCTACCCAGAAGTTGAAAATCCATATCAGTCGTCATGTGTTTGTTATGTACCCTGCTTATAAATGCCGCTCAAACAAGATTATTAATATTGCCTGCAGTGCATGCCTTTGTAGGTGTCGATTAAACTTCCTATTTTGAACTAGTTTTAGCCTGTGGAGAAAGCCTCGCCTTCAATATATAAAAAAATTCTGTCCTTAGAAACACACAGATGATCTCCCAAATGAAACAAAATTAAAGAACAATGAACACGAATGAATCCTGTTCAGTCTTTTGCTGATGTTTTGAAGCGCTTTTAGCAAAGTTGGACGGCATTTAGTATCAATATTGTCGTCACCGTTCGTTTTTTTTCTTCCATCGGTCATAACCTTAGTCGTGTTGGCGCGAGTAGTCGTGTTGGCGCGAGCACTCTGACTGAGCAGATAGTCTCATAATCTCAGATATAATCTCAATTCTAAAACAGCTACATCTTCTTTAACATGCGAGAGATAGGGACCCAATTGACTCAATCTGATGCAATAAAGGATAGCTCAGTCTCCTCTGGAAATGGTGTGACACATCCCTAGAGAACCTATAAATCTAGAGGGCTGATGGGGTAGCCAAATGAACACTGAAAAGGCCACGCATACTTTTGCCTAACTTTTTTGTTTTAACGGTTTTTTCTAGACAAAAATAAACTATCTTTATTTTCATTATGTGATTTTTACAAGTATTAACTTTTATTTCAAGTGTTTCTTTCGATCATCTGCGATTTGTGACCGGCATAGTCGACGCACACTCTTGGCAAATACAGAAATTTCCTGCGATCCCAGTGGAACAATTTGGTGCGCGTATGTCGTAAGTCAGATACTTTTTCACGGCCGTGAGGCAAGTTCAAAATGACACAGCCTAACACGACACGAACCATTAAAGTATTGTTACTTACTAACAACATGCATACCTATGACAAAAGGTGTTTTTTTTTTTACGATATTTTTTCCTATTCATCTTTTTTATTAGTTCGACATTCGTGTATACACCCATTAAGATTACAACAGAAGAGTAAACACATTTCATATACCGGATATGAAATTATCATTCTAGCATAAATAATATTTAACTAAAAACACCATTTTAAGTGTATCGAAGCGCTCATGAACTCCAATTCGAATTGTACATGTTCTTCAGTTTAAAATTCTCCGTTTCTTTGACAAATCGCAAAGCTCGCATGAAGGATATCGACGGAAAATACTTTTCCAGCCTTAATACATGCCGTAGAATAAGAGAAACTGCGAATAATGAAAGCATGCTAGAAAAGCATATAAACATTCAAAATCTAACTCCAACTCTGAAATATTTAACCATACTAGCTGTTGCAATGATTTTCAATATATCGATGACCTGCTTAATGTGCCTGATGTTCGAAATGGCAAACTACCCATTGATCTATGTGATGTAATCCTTGTCAATACCAGTGTTATTGGCACAACAAGACACCAGTCAGTTCTTTTGTTTTAAGAAGATATATCAATACGCCGATTAAAGCTAAAATTAAACAATGGGCTCAAAGCCAGTAAAGACTTAGTCCTGTTTAGATAAGTTAACATTTGTATATTTAGACCTCTATCAATATTACAAAAACATGACGACTGAGATGGAGTTTCAACTTTTGGTATATCCATCTCAGTCGTCATGTTTTTGTTATGTACCCAGCTTCTAAATGCCGCTTAAACAACATCTATCAATATTGTAATCCTTGTATTAATATCAGAGTATTTTAACTATAGTTTAACTATAGTTTAAATATGTGTTGACTGGGTACCTCGACATTGTGGTATTTATGGTAATGCAATGGCTGACCATCAATCACAAATGTCACTGCAGTCTATTAACATAGACATAAATTTAGGTCTCACTGTATCAGGTGCTTTTTCCTCTATTACAAGCCAATTTAAAGAGCGGTGGCAACATCAATGGGATATTTCGGATAAAGGTAGATTTTTCTTTAACATAAATCCATCTGTAGGTTTTCCTTATTTCAGTTTATCTACCAGAAAGTCAGAAGTGCTGATATATCGTCTTCTGTCAGGCCATTTCCCGTGAACACATACTTGTCACGATTTAACCTTCACCCTGATGGGAATTGTGAAAACTGTCTTGTTCCTGACACAATAGAACACTATTTATTGTTTTGTAGCTCCTACGCTACATTTCGTGAAGATATGTGCACACGTCTACGTCCCTTGGGTGTGATTCGGCCCACACTGGGGAGAATGTTAAACCCAGATGAGAATAGGAGCAAAATTAATGCTGCGATTGCAAGGCATATTTTGCAGACCAAAAAAACGACAATATAGTCCCTCGGATATTACGTTTGTGAGGTAAATAAGTATTGCTTATGATTAACATAAAGCTATGGCGCGAATAGCCCCGTGAGGCTGTATGCGCCAACGAAAGCAAACAAACAAACAAACATATAGTTAAAATACTCTGATATTTATACAAGGATTAAGAACAATATGGCTTTTTATTCTAGTATTTTATATTTTAGCAATGCATGTATGTTTATTTACTTAATTGAATGACTTCAGCTATAATTCCTATATATTGTTGTACATGTCACTTCTATACTCACTGCTGACGATGGCAAAATAAAGCCGAAATATTTAGTCAAAATGAGTCTTTCATTATTTGGAGATGCATTACTTGTGTACTAAGCAACACACGTCTTGCCATTTGAAGAACATTTAAACTACTTGTATCTATCACTTCGGCTGCGTTTCTCTGATATGGTATCCCAACCACACTCGAGGGCTGGTCGGAATACCATAGCTTTCATTGGTAGCATAAACAGAAGGAACTTTAAACATTATTACTTTATGCAAAATCGAAGAACAAAATGTTAGTAAAGCAGTGAGATTTCCCGGTTAAGAACAGAAACAAAAGAATGTTTAAACCTGTATGACTGCCAGACATGCTTATATGTTTAACCGATGGGGGACATAATAAAGTCCAAATAGACATATGGAAAAAATTAAGCGCCAACCCCTTTAAAGAAAATAATGATTTTTCAATCGGCTGTAGGGAAGTTAATTGCGTGAGGGTAATGTGTAAATTGTGTTTTAGATATTGACCCGTGGTTTCTGTAGGGGTAAAAGACGTAATAGTGGTTAATATTTAATTAAAGTGCCGATGTGAAAATGTGTACAAATTTGACAGTTTTTCAAAATGACATTGACAAAGTCAGCATCTTTTGTACCCTCCGCGCCCACTGACGAGAGCATCGACCCCACGCCCTCCATAACATGTGTGAGACGTCGGATCTGCTCGAGCGGCAGCTGCTACCTGTCATGATGAAGTGCAGCACACAGTTCTTGCCGAGTTTGAACAGGGTGATATCACCGAAGAATTTTCTTACCAAAAGGTCTATATGTGTGCCGCAAGGTGTCCAACGCCACATGGACTCTATGTTATTGACGTTGTCGTCTATGGAGATTGGCGGAATAGGTTCGATTCCCCTCGGTGGATGTATGAGAGAAATTTCCCAGTGGCTTCGGATTTCGCGTGGTCGTTTTTACGAGATTTCTTCCGGGTTTTCCACCGTACATTGGCAACGAAAGTCGTCATCAAAGTGAAATGCCCTTGACGGCGTGAGTTCGACGTTAGTAAATCAATCAAGTAAATAAATAAATAAATAAATCTATGAATCTCTTGAAAAGGACATGATTATCGAAATGAGTTACACGACGCTTTCAACGAAGTCCGTTTGGTACATTTGTCAATTCAAATTGCCCCGAGCCGTCATTCAGGGTCATTATTCAAATCTAGGTTACGTTATCATTTACTGCATACTGTTTAGGTTAGTTTCTGTGGTCTGTGGACAGAGGTGTGTGTGTGCAAATGGGTGGTGTGTGTGTTTGTTTTAATTTTATACTTGTAAATGTATATGCATTAGTATTAACACCATTACAATTCACAATACTAAGCCTATTTATATTATTAATTCATTACTACAATGGGATAGAGCAAGCCCTATGGGGTTTTATTCCCACCACCTACTTATTATGTTTATATAATGTTATGTATTCTTATATTGTATGGGGAATAAATCAAATCAAATCAATCAAATCAAGTGGTCCAGTTTGGTACGTTTGTCAATTCAAATTGCCCCGAACAGTCAAGTGGTCCAGTATGGTACGTTTTGTCAATTCAAATTGCACCGAACCGTCAAGTGGTCCAGTATGGTACGTTTTCTCAATTCAAATAGCACCGAATCGTCTCGAGGTTCAGTTTGGTACGTTTGTCAATTCAAATCGCACCGAATTGTTTCGAGGCCCAGTTTGCAATCAGCTGAGCCACATCCCCCTGAATGGGATTGTCTAGTGTCTGTTCCTTGACGTGTATGCCGTATTTCATTTTTTGCTTATCTCTTGATCTCCCATCAGCAACATAGAGTTGTTGCCAAATTGCCAAATTGATTGTATTTGCGTCTTTTATCGTAATGTTACGAAAAAGTTCGTATAATTATACAGCCAGTGAACAACTTAACCATTTCCACTAACTTTGGTTTCGCTTTCTACCTACATTGATCGTAAGAACTGGGTCAAATCCAAGCTGGTTATTCATTTAAATATGTAACTATATTGAAATTAAAGAACGTAATCATTTCCAGGATTGTTGATAAAGTACCGTTCTAAATAAATAGAAGAGCATTGTGTTTCGTGGTCGGGTATAGTAATAACAATTTACCCAGACCACCTGTGTCGTCCATTACATGCGGTTCGGGTTGCACAGTCAGTCATGTTTTCCTATAGTCTATAGCGAGAACAGTAGTACCGGTTTATCGATCTACTGAATGGATGTTCGATTAATGGTCCTACATGGTTGGAATGGCGTTTTCAGTTCAGAGACTTCTCAAACCGCTCCCGTTAGCATGAGCCAATTCCACAAAGCTCAAGTTCCGTACTTAAGCCAAAAAAAACACCAATTCGTCTTATATTTGAAATATAGCTATCCACTTAAATATAACCCATTGCCAAAAGTATAATAAGGCCAACATATTGTTACCTTGTGGCTTTACTGAACCTGTCAAATAAACGTGTTTAAAACGTTTTGCTTGTATTTCTACATTTTAAGTTACTTTGCTGAATCCGCCCCATATCTGAAGTCAATTGAACAAACCTATATATCCTAATAGCGGTGGGATGAGAGTGATGATCCATAGACTCACGAGTATCTTTCTCTAGATTGAGAAGAATACGAACAACAAAGTAATGGCAAGCCATTCTTGTTGTTGTCGTAGTACTTTTTCCACAAAAAGGTGCGCTAGCGAATGAATTGTCTAAATTTTACTATCAACCGATTAAAATTAAACAGTGGGAAAAGTTGTCCAAGGGCCGATTCAATTTGAAGACTGTTAAAGAGAGAAAATAATAGATAAAATCGTGAGGCTGTACCACCTAATCAACTATAAACTTACTCGCCAAAAGCAGCAAAGCGGAAATAACTCTTTCTAGGCAAACAACAAGATGGCCAGTCAATGCCTTATAGAGACAAACACTTGACACTTCCAATATATCGGTTGAGTCACTTTGTCGAACCTCAGTTACGCAAGGGATATTTCCGGCGGCTGCGGGGAAGTTTTTCGCGGTTTCTTCCCGGTTGTCCACCAAACGATGACAATGCCAATTGGTGATATAAGTAAAATACCCTTGAACACGATGGAGTACCAAGGTACCATGCAACTAAACGTTGTGTACGATCTTCAAGACGTATACATATGTCCCAGGGCCAATTCATTTATTGAAAATGCGCCAAAAACAGCATAAAAAGTGCACGATACGTTTGACAACAATGCATTAGATTTGAGCATTGGGGTTATGTGACGTCAGACCGGAAACAGAAACTATCAATAGCCTTAAAAAAAAAAATACCTTTCTGATTTCGCTTAAAATGATCATGGGTCGATGTTGACAATCAAAATGGCAAGCCTCAGATCCCTTTTTCGTTAAGTAGAGTGATTTCAGTGTGAACGACGATTACTAAGCATTACAAAAACGGAACATTTATATTCATTCTCTCTTCTGAAGGGAAATAAGTGTAACTGAACCCAGAGTTTATCTGCAATGTGTAGCAGATTGCTATCAATAAAGAATGTTTGTCACAATAACAGATGGTGTGCTGTACGTCAGCTCTAAGTGATCAATCATGATCAAATGGTTGATTAAATGAGCCCATACGTAAAGCCGCTGAAACTTTTAATTAACGTTCAGGTAGGTTTCACGTCTAGTGTTCCATATAACGCCGTTACCGTATAGATGAACCTGTGCCTAAACGCCTACCAGATTGCATTTGTACATGCTAGCCTTTGTTGAGCTGTTGGTAGATTCCACGCATAGCCATGGACGTTAAGCTAGGCGCGTTTATGTTATGTATTCAAACGTATCGAAAAGCCACACCAGGTGCATGTCACTGTGGAGAAAGAGATAAGAATTGTTTATCTTACCTCAGCTTACGTTGGCAAAATAATGTCTTAAAGGTACTATACCGCAGAATTTCGGCCAAAAATCGACTGAAACGAGTAGAGTTTGTAAAATCTATAATGCGTTTTAGATTTTCCATCCTTTATTATTATTTTAATACGGTATATCGCACATTCTTGAAGTTGATATTTTCTGAAAGCTTATACTTTGGGCCATACTAGAAAAATATAGAAAACCGGGTTTTATTCGTTTCAGTCGATTTTTGGCCGAAATTGTGCGGTATGGTACCTTTAAGTAAAGTTCCACATCTAACTGGCAATCCTATAGTTGAATCGATTGCAAGTACTTTTTTTTACCCGTAAAACTAAACCATAACTAAAAACAGCCCTCTCGCGATTAGATCA
>JAVFBZ010160485.1:0-17813 GCA_032466195.1 Katharina tunicata | reverse complement strand
TCTAGAAGCGTCCATCTAGAGAGTGGGCGGTGTGAACCCCAAACACACCTGTTAACTTAACTATCTTGCTGAACTATACAGAAACGTTGGAAGACACTATCTAAACAAGCTATACTAAGAGTCAGGGCTCTAAATAACAACCTAATTTGCATAGTCATTTTAAAAATATTTATACTTTTTACAAACAAAAACATTTTCATGTATCATGTTACTTGTTCAATATATCTTGTTTTAAATATAAAAAAAAAGTTGTTTTTTTGGAAAAAAACAAAAAATTCCACAAAAGGTTAACAAATTGTTAAAATTATACTCTAGCATTATGCAAGAGTTGTTCCCCTTCCCGGGAAATCTTTTTTTTCTCTAAACCCCCTCTATAAGTAAATGGTAGTATTCTATCACACAATGGTTCGACGGGACGAAGGTCAGTACAGCTGTTCCATCACACAAGAGGGGTAGACATGTTGGATATTTTTTATCTCTTGAACCCATGCAGATATTCGGGCAACTAAATTTTGACAAGTGGTTGCCATGGGCAACCACCTCTTTCAAAATTCTGCGAGCCCTGCAAAGGAATGTATTATTTGTTTGATGTTAGGTTGTGTTTTTCTCCGTACTTAAGGTTATATTTCTCATATGACAGCTTGCCAGCCCCATGGCATGAATGAGTGAAGGAAACCTCCCATGGTGCATAGTCAGAATTATGGTGCAAACTAAATTCAGCTTTCAACAGTATCTAAGAAAAATCATTCACGGCAGCCAATTATTAAATTTTCTTGATTAAGTCGTCCTTTCAATGCTTATGGGGAACATACCTTCAGTTTTAATGTCACTGGTTGGGTTACAAGTTTCTTCAATTATGGTAGAAGTTTCTGGCTTGACTGGCATTGGATCAATACTCTGGTTCATAATTCTCTCTAAAGCGGAGTTAAACAATACTTCATATTCTTCATCTGTTAGATGCTTCACAGGCTTACTAGGCTCTGTAGATTTCTATAAAGAAAACAAAAAGTTAAATCAAATTTTGTGTTTTAAAAATTGTTTTTTGATTAAAGTTCAAACATTTTGAACGAATTCTAATCCTGCAGGTCTTTATCAGTTGTCAAAGAAAACTATGTGTTTCGATGGACTCTTGTGGTTAAGTCTTCAGAATTGCCTGGAATATGAAATATGAAGGGAATGTGGACAGAGCATTTGAATGACCATTAGAAAGGAAAGAAATGATAGCAGGATAATTATTGTAAGGTATCAACCAAAGAAATTTGCTAACATAACTTATCACAAGTTTCAATGTAAATTCCAGTACAACACACACACAGAACAATGTCTTTATAACACCTTTTCAATTGAAGCAACTCATTATAAATACCAAAGATTGCAAAATTTGAAGATATATCACGACAGCCCTGATATAACAATGAAAACAATAAAGATATTGTTAATGCTACATCAGAACACTTGATCCAAGGGAGACAAATCACACTCAGGGGGAGGTAATTTGCAAAAGAAATTGAACTGACAATGGGGTACCGGCAGTCCGCTAGATGGTGCACCAGTGAAGTGGGACACCTATGCATTCACGCCGAGCTCTGCTGTCAATACGTTTAAATGCTTGCTTTTCACGTAAGCCCAAGCAGGCAAGCAGCGGCTAATAGGTTCTACTTCACTACAGCAACATCTAGTGGACCAGTTCTGCCGGTATCTCATTGGCCTTCCCTGTAACATAATCTCTTTAAATAGCGTTTAAAAAGCTAGTATAACAAGGCATATCTGTTGCCACATTCTAAACACCATATCAGCTTGTAAAGCGCAAATGGAAAAAGCTGTATGTTGTAACATACGGTCAAGGCCCATATGTGAAAGAATATATATAAAAAAATATATAATCCCAACACTTTAGGCTAATATTTACCGTAACTTTCTTTTTGGGTACTAAATTTTCTTCATGTTGTTCCTTTGAATCTGACTTCTCTGTCAATTCCTAAGAAAGAAATCACAACAAATTAAGTAAATAATTATCTTGCTGAAAAACTGTCTGTGATTAATATCTTATGATATCAATGTTACATTAACTTCTGCCCCTTTTTAAACAAATTAAACTCTCTTGCAGATATAAATTGATTGATGTATTGATTGGCATAATTTCACTCATATGACAGCGTGCCAGACAAATCAGTGAATAGAACCACCCTTAACAATGCTAGCAAGTAGCAACACAGAAGACACCTCAAAACATTACTAGGACAAAAACAGGACACAACATATCTTCTTACTGATGGCACTTACTTCTGAGAGCACCTGGGCACAGAAGGCTCCCACCCAACCACCTGCTGCAGCAGTAAACGATTTTTACCTATTAACCTGATGTTAACTCTTTATACCCAACTAATTATAGGCTGACTAGAGGGAAGTGGTTTTATACAATACCGCAGTGATACTCTGTTGGTGGATTGAGGTTTGTATTCTGCTGTGTTAAAATTATAAAATTTCTTAAACAAAGTAAATTACGAACTAAATTAATGCTAGATTCAGAATCAATATATTGACAATTTGAAAAAGACTTATATTCATTTATTTAATTAAATTTATTTATATCTTATTCTTTGACCTTTTTCCTTTTTATGGGTTTCTCATCCGATTTTGTTGCATCTTTTTTCTTTTCACCCTAAAACATAAAACACAAGATAAATAAAAAAAAATAATCTTAAGATATTTATTTTTATTCAGAATTCAAACCGGTTAATGACAATTAACTTGTGAATCTCAGGTTTGTTTGTTTGTTTGATTGATTGGTGTTTAACGTCGTACTCAAGACTAATTCATCATGACTTATTATCAATTTGTATTGCCGGTGTATGGTGGAAAACCGGTAAGAAACCTCGTAAAAACCACCCCCGCGAACTCTGCAGCCAATGGAAAACTTCCCTTATATACCTGAGGTCAACAGTCAGGGTGGATCGAACCGATGTGAATCTCATATAAATTAATTTTAAAACAAAAACCCAGAGTAGAAAAAAGGTCAGAATAAGGCAAAACTTAATTAACAACCATAGACTTTATTATAGATCTGTGAGTGGATCACCTTTGATTTTTTGTTTTCCTTCCTATCTGTTTGTCCATCTTTGTTCGACTGATTTACAATTGAGTCCTATAAATCAATAAATCAAACACAACAATAACAACAAAAATGTAACATATTTTTAACAAATTCAATGCGATTCAAAAAGTCAAAAATTTCGATATTATGTTATATTTATATGCCTCCAATTACGTTTGCTCATATCCCTTTATTTTTTCCTTTCTATGGAAATATTTATGAATAGAAAAAGAATAAAAATTACAAGAATATAAATTATAATCCACACATAAGAAAGTTTGTTTGCTAACAGTTAACAGAATGTTCAACCATAGGTTAAACACTAGACTTGATTTCACTGGTTGGTTTTCTTTTGCTTATGATTTCTGTTCTTTCTTTTTTTTTCTTCAGTTTTCCCTGTGGTTCAGGACCATTTGACAAATTCTATCTTAGTCTTTTGAATTCCAAACAAATTATTCATTGTATACACGCATACAATTATAACGAAGGAAATAAAACTTACATACCTTAAATAGAAAATCTGAAGGTAAAATGAAAAGATTTAAATATTTAACAACAACAATAAAATAAAAATAATTCAATTTAAAACCATGCCAACAAGCCACAACACTTTCAAATTTTTAATTGTAGCCAATTATTTATCAAAACAACCAAACATATTCAAGGGTCAAATTGTTGTAAATATATTTTCAGACATTCATGCAAGTTGGTCTTGCAAGCCATTCAAAACAATATTAAATCTTTCACAATGTTTTGGGGACGATCCCTTTTTTATATATACTAGAAACGTCTTTTCATGACAATATCAGATCCTAAACCTTGGTATATTGTAAAAAGTTTGGCCCCTGCAACTCACCAAAAGATGGAACAAAATCTAAGCCATAGAATATCTTCCAAAATGAATGCAATTAAATACCACAAAAAAAAAAACACAAAAAAACTAACAGGTGAATAAAAAACCCTATAAAATATATATTTTGAAGAAACTCACTGTGGTTGTAGCTGTTGGTGCTTTAAATCCAACAGGTCTGAACTTCTTCTGTTTTTTCTTCACTGGTGATTTAATCACAATTTCCTTATCCGACATTCCATCATCATTCGTTTCAGACTAGGGGTTATAAACACACAAAAATAAAGAGTTTATAAATGAAAACAAAGAAATGTACGAAAGGCTCATATTCCCATAAAACGCACAAATTAAACATGCCTGGCATTGAATCTTACTTGAAATAATTTTTTTTGTAAATTCCTAATAAAAAAAATCCTTGAACTGATAATTATCTGGAATATGTACAAAATCTTGTAATGAATAATTTACAATTTCTAAAAAAAAAATTCAAATCTTAAAGATGCAACAACTGTGATATCCTGACCCTGTAAGCATCGATAAGTCTAAACAGATAAAATTAGTCCACTGAGAAAAAGCTTAAGTACCCATGTAAACAAAAAAAGTAAAATTTTGCCCAAACACAAAATGACATAAAATCCATACATACTATATTTACGATTTTATTAGATATCTACAAATGATATATTTAGGCTTTCATAAGATAGAGTGGCATTAAACTAAGGCAGTTGCGAAGGGTGTTAATTTCACTTATTTCTTCGCAACTAGGGTGGATATGCTTGTATCCTTTTCCATTGGTGATCATTATTCACACTGGCTAATAAAAAGTATAAGGAAAATCCTGCATTTTTTTAAATGTTTACTCTATCACATATTTTTACCTTTTTTTCTTTTTCTTCCACCTGCATTTGGACAACTGGCACTAAAATAGAATAATAATTAATATATAGACATATGTACTATATAATTATATATCGACAAAGTTTTTCTAAATATGTTTGACTTGTTTTTGTGTGAAGGGGCCTAGCTGTTCCCCTGATGTATGAGGAAGATTTGTTTTATTAGGGTGCTTTTTGCTACTAAAACTGGGTGATAGAAGCTTACCACAAAAGGGCTTTTTGCCCAGCTTAGAAACATCATTTTCATCCATACCATCCAAAGTCCAAACTATTGATATACTAGAAAGATAGAAAGGAAGAAAGAAAGAAATGAAAATGTAGTTAGCCATGAAGAAATGAAAATGTAGTTTTATCTTATGACATTTTTAAATTTCACTTAAACATGCTGGTACATATTTTTGTCAAGGGTAATCGCACATGCTGATATATATTTATTGATGAAGAGAAAGAAAATTTGCTGGCCTCAGTTGGGATTCTCTGGCTAGCATCATGTAGCATGCGGATATCTATAAGTATACATATATAATATAAAACAATCAAAAATAAATATTTAAACAATCCAGTTACATATTTGTTAACTGTATTTATTACCCTACTTAGTATACGTCCATCCATGCAATATTATGTACAAACTACATGTACAACCATCAAATATTGAGCGATGTTGGAGAAAAACAACATTCCAAAAGCGATACACAGTAACTAAACATGGCAAAAGCTTTAAAATTGGTGAGGTCATCACTATATAGCCTAATAGATTACACCTTAAATAATAATTGAATATCACACGTTAACATAGTGTACTGTAGTCATAGAAACTGGTGAGTCCTCCAGATTTTTGTGAGCTATGTAGGATTTATTTGTTTATTTGATTGGTATTAATTGATTGACATACTCAAGAGTATTTTACCTATTTGAAGCCTTTGCATTGCCTGTCACCGTGTATGGTGAAAATCGAGAAGAGACGTCATTAAAAACCGCCACGTGAACTCTGCAGCCACAGGAAAACTTTGCTTAAGATTAAATGGCTAAGGACAGGTCCAGTGGGGGAATCAAACATATTCCGGGTACAGTGTAGGGGACTCCGTCGTCCAACACTCCACCACGGAGCCACAGCGCAGCCCCGGGGTCAGAGGAACAAGAAGTATCTTTTCTATCTATATTTTGAAGACTGTTGTGGGGAGTTGTCTGCGAATGTGTTGACCTGTAATCGGTTGAGTGCTATAAACTGGACTCTGGATTCCGTCAGCTTTAAAATGGAATTCTCAAGCAGTTTTCAGGCATTTTAATTTAACTTGTTTAAGTGGCATTTAGAAGCTGTAGGTAATCATTATTGGAACACAGATTTTATGGATATCAACTTCTTCTTTATTATTTCACACAACGTTTCGACACAGTTACTAGTATCTTTGTCAAGTATTGTGAAATAATAAAGAAGAAGTTGATATCCATAAAATCTGTGTTCCAATAATTTTAATTTAAAATGAAAATAGTAGAGATATACATTTCATAGTGTCACTACTAAATCCTTTGTTTTAGAGTAAACAAAAAAAAAAAAAGATTTATCTTCTTTAAGAGACATATATAAGTTAAGACACTTGAAGTAACTCTTGATTTTATGGATGACAACTCGATCGTTAAGATGTATTTCCGTACAGCCTTTCGATCTAGAGGCTAAGATAGTAAGACTACCTAAAAATAAACTTAGCAAAGTTTTTGACTGCCCCAGAAAATAAAAAAAAATTGGACCTATAAAACTAATAATCGTCTCGCGTGAAACGTTCACCTACTAAATTGGATTTCTACGGTCGTCCTACAAAGTTTACTCTTTGAGGTAGAACTGTCAAAATCCGAAAGTCCCGCATGTGACAGACGACAAGGCCACTTCCGCTTCCCACAATACCCCCTATGCGCATGGCTAATTCGTGCAAACTCTCGCACGAAGTACGTTTGGAGGACGTGAGAAGGAACAAAATTGATCAGTTCTGTGACTAAACAGACATGTTTTGCTTCGTGAGGCAGCCTACAAGCTAGAAAGTAGGGGCTTTGTAGACCTCCTTTCTGATTTGATTGAGTCGTGGCAGATTGACACAGTTTCTAGGAGATGTTTTGATGCTTTGTGAAGGTTTACTATGATAATTCGACAAACAGCCGCTAGGAGGCGCTGATCATTGTTATCGTTTAGCTTGCGTTAAAAAACTTCGCTAAACTTCGAAGTCGGCCAGTGTGCTGCAGAGCTCTCAGCTGATAGCACGTCTTCGGCGGCAGAGTGCCTGGATGATACAACTGAGGAGATGACATTTGAATTATTTGCTGATCACAACTCATAAATCAAAGAAAATGAGCGTGGAAGTTAAAACTCCAACTCGTACACAATTTGAACATGTGGAATTTCAGTGTGGGGAAAAACAGCCAAGCAACATTTTTCACCGTTCAGAAAGTAACAATGAAGAAGTGGAAAATAAGACTGAAATTGGCAAAAGCTCTGTTAATTTAAGTGCTAGATCTGCCAGACAAGTTACAATTTCGGATCATCAGCTAAAACCTGATGGCCCTAAAAATTTTCCCAAAAGACGGAGGTTTAGTACTCCAGCTCAAAGGGGTCAGGGGTCAAACTTTAGAAAGCGACGTTACAGTACAAAACAAGATCGGATTGTTCTTCCTACAAAATTCCTTCTGGGTGGTAATATTAGAGATCCCTTGAATTTGAACAGTCTGTATGATGACTCGACAGGTTTTTTATTAAATCAGAAAACACCAAATTGTTCACCACTACCCTTTCCTGTGCATCGAGAAAATGTCAATTTGTTTATTCCTCCAAATATTACGGACCCTTTAAATTTAAATTCTGGTGAGGATATTGACGAACTAGCTTTAAAATTTATGGCTAAAAAAAGAAGACGGAATAAACACAAAAAGAAACAAGATGAAGAGATTTCTTCCACATCAGTCAGAATAACTCCTGGGAAGGAAAGCGACAAGAAAAAGAATCTCACATCAGCGTTAAAAATAGACATTGATACAGCAAATGATGCTATTGAGGAAAAAGCTGGATCTGATTCAGAAATTGTTCTTTCAAATAACAAAAAGTGTGACAATAAAATTGTATCACCTGTCATTCCACAAAGTCTTAAAAGTCGAAAAAGAAGACGAACTGTCAGTGAATGTATGAAACCAGATTTTTTTGAAGGGCTTGGTAGTGCTAGAAGAGCTCTTCTTAGAACAGATGTTGCACCCTTTGACCATGATCTTCATTCTTTGACTGCTGAACCAGTTGTTAAAAAAATCAAACGGCAAATCAGTGGCAGCAAACAATCTCAACAACAGCCAAAACCACAGACTCCAGTTGAGAGGAAACGAAAGAGCAGCAGCAATACTCAGAAAAAATTCATTTATGGGAACTATAACCGGTACTATGGTTATCGCAATGCAGAATTAGAAGAAGATACTCGTTTATCTGTTTTTCGCACAGAATGGTTTGAAGGAAAAGATGTGCTAGATATAGGGTGCAATGTTGGACATGTAACACTGGCCATTGCTCGAGACTTCAGGCCTCGAAAAATTGTTGGCATGGACATTGATGGCAGACTTATTTCTGCTGCTAGAAAAAACATCAGACATTATTTAACAGCAACAACTGTAAAAACTGATCAATACCCATTATCAGCAAAGCTGAACTACGGCCCTATCGTCACCCCATCTCCCAGTGCTGACAAAAAATTTGTATTTCCCAATAATATAATGTTTCTCCAGGTTAGTATCTATATAAATTGGAATAAAGTTAGTTAACGGATGCTGGTTTCACAAAGTGTTCACAATTTAATCACAAGCAGTTACTATGACGCCCAGTACTCTAGGCATTGTGTCACCTCGCCAACGTCACTACGGCTTTGTGAAAGTGATCCCAGGCCTCCGTGCAGAATTTGACCAATTCCATAAAAATACTGTTATGAAAAAAGTAAAGAAAAGAAAAAGATTTTGATGTGCACATTTGGTCATTATATTGCTTAAATCATACTAGATCAAAAATCATACTTTTGCATACAATTTGGCTGTTTCTGATTATTTCAATATTTTAGGTAACAAGGATAATGAATACATGTAATTATACATTTGAGGTAATCATAGGTTAATAAATGTTACTGATATTTCTAACCATGCATCAATGGTTGGCAAAGCTACCAGTAGTACTTTGTCATTATATTTACCGTCTTCTTACAAAATTCTACTTGATTTCCAATACTTATCTAAAACCCAAAGTTTAAACTACTTTAGTGTTCATTTAATTGTCAAGAATTTATTCTAAAGTAAATAACCATGACATTTATAGCAATTAATCTGAATGTTAAAACTTTACGAACTGTCATTTCTCCTAATCATTTATTTTTACTGTTCACAGGGAAATTATGTTCTAGATTTTGATGAATTGTTGGATACACAGAAAGAAGACTACGACACTATTATGTCATTAAGCATTACAAAATGGATCCACTTAAATTTTGGTGACGCAGGAATGAAGCGGTTCTTTAAGCGAATTTTCAAACAGCTGAGGCCTGGTGGAAAACTGATTCTAGAGCCCCAAGCTTGGCCATCGTATAAAAAGAAAAAGAAACTTACAGTAAGTATTTATGGTGGATATCCGATTGCTGAACCAAATTCAAAATTTGCATTTAGTAATTTTCCACAAACAACCTTTACACTTAGATCCTATTGAAGTTCTATTGGCTTTTTATTAAATTAAGCATTAAAAATAAATTAAATCAAACAAAATTCTGGATTCTCTTTTTGTTCATGCAGTAAAGAAAGGCAGTCATAAAACTTTTTGAGGGCCGCATTGTGATAAAACAGTTTAAACTTTTACAGTCTTAATTTTTTTTTATATATTTTTTTCTCCGCTTTACGTTGCCAAACAATAGGGAACTTATGAAATTCCATGTTTGGTTATCAAACCCACAGACAACACCCGGTATGTGTTTCTTAGAGAGTTTTAGTAGGTGGTGGGAATGAATTTGAAAGTGCTTGAGTCAGCCTTTTGTGTTTTTCTTGAGCTTAATAAATGTTTTTTGCTTTGTTTTCAGGAGACTATTTTTAGCAATTTCCAGACCATAAAATTTAAGCCTGACCAGTTTACAGACTTTCTTTTGTCTCGAGAAGTTGGTTTCTCAACATGTGAGGCCATTGAAGTACCGTTTAACAAATCTTCAGGTAAGAGATTATCTGGCGATAGAACAATTTCAGGGAAGTGCCTTGTGGAAACCAAAGTGAGGCAATCAGTTCTCTTGATGTAAGAGATGACATGTCAGTTGCAGCGTCATAAAGGTTTTCTTCACTAATGTTGCACACGCAATCCCGGTACAGTATGCTGATGCCATGAGTTGAGTACGAAGTGACAACATGTGACGTCTGAAAAGCATATAATAGTGTCACTTTGCAGCCCTACCCCTTCTGTGAGAAAGGTCTATTAGCTGTTACATAGAATAAGAAAAACTCTGAACAAGGAAGTCATGTTGGTATAGACAATATTTATTTCGGCTTTATTAATAATGGGGTGAAGATTAAATTGACATGATATGGCACACTTTTGATACTTCCTCTATGGCAGTAGCTGCTAGCTACTCAGCTTGACCCACAGTAGAGGGAGTACATGGCTTTAAAAGAAAGTCCTTGTATACAATGTTTTTCCCAGTACTCTTGACTCTTCACCCCATGTGGGTGGTTGGGTGGGAGCTACCTGTACCCTGGTGCTCTCTGAGCTTAGGGTAATCAGGAAGCCTATTTCTTATGGACTTGTTTTTGTCCATTTTGCCCATTGTGCTGGCAATCAGTCATATAAGTGGAAAAAACCTTAAGTACGGCGTAAAACCCCAAACAATCGACTTTCACCCCACCTTTCTTGCCAAAGTACAATTGAACGTTAAATAAGAACCAACCTATTAGATCATAGGGCTTATATATATATATATATTTGTCTTTTAAAAGGATTCAGACGCCCTATTCAGCTGTTTACCAAACCAGACACCTACGTAAACAGTCCAAACCCTGTGGCTGGGGAGAAAGAAGACACAAAGACTGCAACAACAACAACAGTCTCGACAACAAGTCCGATCAAGTCTGGCACAGATGAACTTTCCAGCATAGGTGTTGAGAAGAAAAGTGAGGCAAAGACACAAGGGAAAGAAGTCATATCTGCATCAAGTTCTAAGCCAATTGAGGAAGAAGTTTTAAGGGTGTGAAGTAACAATTGGAATCGAATCAATTGACTCCATGTTAAGTCACCACAAAAGGATTTTATGATTTCCCATTGCAGTATTACTTTGTAATTCTTATGTTGGAAACACGTAATTCAGCCATCATTTATTTGTGTAGAATTACTGTAGTCTAGTGCTACATGTACACGAAGAACAATAACTGTATTCTTGTTTAAGCGGCATTTAGAAGCTGGGCACAGACTTTGATGAAAATACCCTGAAAGTGAAAATCAATCCTAATCATGTGTTTGTTAATAATTGTATTAAGTTATTGAGAGGGTTGGTTACTTGTTTGGGTAGTATTAGCCAGAAATCAAAAAGAGGGTGTCTCAAATCACTATTTTCACAGAGGGTGTCTCATTTGATATTTTCCCTATCTTTCCCATGTTAAATTTGATTTAAGTAGGGTGTCTCAAATGGCTTTTGGGCATCTCAAAGACACTGAGACACCCCTCTGGCTAACACTATGCTTGTGTGCCTCAAGGAGCAACAGTAAGCTTGCAAACTATGAATATTAAAAAAAACACATGAATGTGTTCTTCAAAAATTATCAAAACCAATTATGAAAAAGGCTAATATCTTATTACTCGGACAGGCTATATGTGGATAATCCTTACATGGATTTTACATGTTGAATGGTAGGCCAAATGCTAAGTTTTTGCTTGTGCTCTTTTGGGCCTTAAAAAGCTTACGTCGTGTGGCATCCTGAGCTTGTCTTGTTCATCTTGTTTGTTGCCATAGACCTTGAGATGTTAAATGGTTTGACTAACTCTAAGAACGACTGTAAACCCAAGTCAACCAAGGAAACATTTAATAAAGCATGGGGACATACCTTCAAGCTATCTGTTAACAGTTGCCTTTTTTGTAGTTTCCGCCATGTTTTGGGCCCTAAGGAAGTTTGTTTAAGGTGTGAAATACAAGTTTTGATAAACTTATGATTGCGATAGTCAATGGAGTTTCATCAAAAAATTAAACAATGAGTTAAGTCAGATATTTCTACAAAATTCAATAAAATAAAATGGTAATAGGATTGTAATATGAATCATGATTTTCAATATGTTGACAGTTTTATGCTCAATATTTTATACTATGGCCAGTTCAACCCCCTTTGTCAAACAATTTTAATCAGATCAAAATCAATTGTTATTGTATGAAGAATAATTATTATGTAATATTTAATAACAATATTTAAGCAGACTTAATTCCATTTAAAAACAGATCACTTGGAATTATTGAATAAATGTCAAACTCATTTGAAAACCAAAATTTAATTTTATGAAAAACGCATTTGCATTTAGACAAAATGGGCATACCTTTTTCTGGAATTAAATGTTTATATTGATGAATAATATATGTAACAGGCAGGGTTTCTTCCAGTTTTGTCATTATTTTTACAGCTACCACTGGTAAAAATTCTGTTGAATTAGGGATAATTTTAGAAAATTTGTAAATTGTTTTTGTACAACTACAAGAGGCAGTTGTGTTATGGTAGAATTTCTGTCACAGTCAGAAAAGAGAATGTCTAGCTAGCGAATCACCCATCTACATTACAACATGGGTTCAAGCCCTGTGTGTTAACTCGGATATGATCCAGATGGTTATGTCGCCCATGATTTCTAAACATGACATTACTTTGTGTAGCAGAAAGAGTTGTCTACATGTGACTGTTTAAAAACATTCACAGTGAAGCTGAAATACAGTTAAATGTTTCGTTAACACGAATCAATTCTGTAGTGCTTGATTAAAATTGTCCTGACACGGCGCTGTTAATTCAAATGATTATTTGCATTACTCTACTGATATACTATTTGTTGTTGAAATCTTTGGATTGCATGGATGTAAAATACCCTGATGTATTTTTTTAAAAAGCAATATGTCCCGCTATGTTAGTCAGATTAAAAATCTCCTCACCTGTCCGGTGTGAATAAAGAAGGCTGAGATGGACCAAATTAATCTGTGCACATATATCTTTATAGATATGATTACCGCTATGGTCATGTAATTAAATTGTTTTGACACTTTTAAGTTGTTAATAAATTCTGTTTAAAAATGTTTTCTTGTAACATTTCTCTCATTTAAGAATTAATGTTTTATCAGTTAAATTTTCCCCTTCACTGTACCTGGAATAAAGGCACTTCGTCTGTGACTCTTGGGTATGTAAGGTAAGATTTCCGGTGGCTGCAGCGTATGCGGGGTGGTTTTTACAAGGTTTCTTAACGGTTTTACACCATAAATTGACAATGCAAAGTCATCATATAAGTAAAATACTCTTGTAATTTAAAGGACATTATTCACCAATCAAGTAAATAAATTCATGTACGCATATAAATTAAAGCTAGTAGTTCGACAGATCAGTTTGAGGTAACATAGAATAATAGAAACTCAACAAGAGTCGGGTTGGTCACAAGACAATATATTCACCTGATGAAATCAGTACACATAGCGGCCGTTGTGGACAGATTTATGTAAGATTTGTTTACCTTTTACTGTTCGTACGAGTGTTTAACAGATGGCGGCATAATCAAGCCAAAATATATTTACACGGACATGAGTTTCCCCTGTATTAAGATCTAAGGGGAATCAGGAATTGTTGTGTTTTCATCCTGCAAGTATATTGTGGCATCCACTATGTTGACGACTTTACTTACGGTGGTTTCCTTCACCCATAGGGCTGGCATGCCCCCATGTAATTGAAATAACCGTACGGCCTAAAAACCCAATAAATCCGTTTTTTTATACTGTACAAATAAGACAGACATTTAAGTTTATTTTAAATGGTCAGATTTTACGCAGGAGGTTGGGCAAGAGTTTTCTCCAGTAGGTGCTCTGAGCTGACAAATTGGCTTCCTAATGCATAGTGTCCTGATTTTGTAAGTTAGTTTTTGGATTTATGGCGTTTTCCAGTCCCTTAAGGGCTGATTTACGCCATCCAGATTTTGTCCTGTAAATGAATTGTGGTGTTTTCTGTGTTGCCAGTTTCCTTCCTTGATTGGGTGGGCACGCAGTCATATGAGTAAAATAACCTTGAGTACGGCACAAAGTCGGCAAGTTTATGAATAGAGCTTACATTAATCATAGAAACAGATGGAATAGTCTATTTAGTAAGAGTACAAGAGTAAAATAAGGCTACATCTGATGCATAGTGTCTTTGAGACAAGCAAGACGCCATATATGAGACACCCTATTTCAATAAAATTCAACATGAGATAGATAGGGAAAATGTCTAATTAGTAATTAGACCCAATATTTCTGAGAAAATGGTGATTTGATACACCCTATTTTTGATTTCTGGCTAATTCTATTTGATGTGGGGAGACAATTGTTAAATTTAGGTGATTTTCTCCAGAATATTTCTAGATCCACAACCTAGAATACCAGAGCATCAATTAATAGTAACCGTCATTTATTTATTAGTGCTTAACATCCTTCTTGAGCGTATTTCAGTGTGGGATAAAACATCAATGTATCAGGAAGTGATGTAATGCAATTTTCTCTGAGCAGAGGAGCAATAGTTCAGGATTAAATGAAGCTGTCTGCAAAACCGCTACAACCAGCTGACAACTGCAGTAGAAACCTACATATATACAGTATGTGAGTATAGGGAAAGATTCGCAGCCTTTACCTGGATAAAAATTCGCTAGTTCTACCGTTAACCTCTGTAGCTCAGTCGGTTGGAGCGTTGGCCCTGCTAGCCAGAGACCCGAGTTCGAATCCCGGCCCAGGCAAGCACAATTTTCTTTCTCTACATTTATAGAAAGATATATACAGTATGTTGCTATGCTGTAGCTCACTTCGCTGGAATTTGGACAGCCTAGTCCACTTCACTGTATCTGGTATAGGTTTGAATTCGTGTGTCAACTCAACTCAACCGAGGTGAATAATGGAGATTTTTCAGTTGCTGCGGACATTTCCACCATACACTGCACAAGTCATCATGTATAAGTGAAGTATTCATGAGTACCATGTAAAACAATAAGCAAATAATTGCGATTATGAACGACGATCACCAAATTGGCCGAATAATGATGGCTCTTCAAGACAATCTAGAGTTAAGCATTACAATTATTCTTCGTCTTTCTTCCTCACTTCTTCTTCACGCCATGAAGGTACAGAAATATCTCCTGAGAATAGGTAAGGTAATTTACTTCAAAGTGGATTAGTACACAGCATTACAGCGGCAGATAAGGTGTTACCCATGTATCAATGCGTGTGCAAGGCAATCCAAACGTTGTGTTCGGTCCATTGATTTAACTACATCCAAGTCAACATGCAAGAAAATTACAAAAACATGACGACTGAGATGGATTTTCAACTTCTGGATAAAAAAATCCATCTCAGTCGTCATGTTTTTGTTATGTACCCAGCTTCTGAATGCCACTCAAACAAGATGCAAGAAAATGTTGCAAACTTTATAAGTTGTAAATAGTATCTGGTGGCCCTTTACTTTTTCCCAGGTACCCGGTATATGTTCTCACGGAATAAAAAAATTATATACATTTATTTCTGGATTTACTATTGTTCTGTTTACAGATTGTAAACCACTGGCACAAATTTAGATTGACTTGTACAATCAATTCTGTCAAATTTTGGCTGTTGTCAAAAATTTCTTTCTGAAATGTTTGTATATTTGTTTGTTTGATTGGTGTTTAACGTCATACTCAAAGGTATTTCATTTATAGGACGACGGATTCTCCACTTCTTAATCTCCTCTACTCAATACGACGGAAAATCGGGAGGAAACCACATAAAAACCGCTCCCGCGATTGCCCAAGTCACCTTGTGTGACTCCCTCATATACCTTAGGTCCACTTGGAGGCTTGAACCCGTGCGTTACATCGAAGGAAGATCTGCAGTCAGACACGCTAGCCACTAAGCCACGGCGCGGGCCCCTTTCTGAAATGTGTTGGCATTTTAATTTAAACTACCGATTGCCTTTAACACTCCCCACCAACAGAATCCTGATTTATCTGTTTTCAGAACGTCATAAACACCTTGATACCACTTTCAAAATTGTAAAGTAGTTAGAGACAGATTTATGCTCAACGGAATTTTACAATTTTAATTACAATCTGAAACCCCACTGACACAAAAAATGAATAAAAGTGAATAAAATATAAATCCATGATTATTTTCCCTCATCCAGTATCTTTAATATCCGCTTCTTCTACATACAACTGCATCTGAAATAGATGAATCAAAATAAGACCCATTAGACTCAAGATACTAACAGAAAACAGGGGTATATTGTTATCAGGGCCAAATAATGTAAATAATGTAATAATGTAAATCCCTACAAACCTGTACATATGCCATACACGAAGTATAAAAATCCAGTTGTCATTCCTGATGTGTGACAGAAGGGCATGCAGTTTGAAGGTACCATACCGCAGAATTTCGGTATAAAGCTTTGTCGTAGTTTCGTGAAATCCAAACACTTTTCTATTCATAAAACTGATTCATACTAGTTGTGAGAGAAAAAAAGTAAAAAAAGCCATATTTTGACGAGTTTCTTTGATATGCACAAATGACTTTTCGCGGCCGTCTACCTCGTGAATATTCAACGCCAAGTCGAGCCACTGACCTATATTAGGTTAGTGAGGTGGGCCCAGTAGTCACCCAACCTTTGATCAGCTGTAGTATTTGTGATAATGTAAGCACAGAGTTACCCAGAGTCACTTAACCGTCTCCAAACAAGGCATGGCTCATTAACCCTCATGCATACATTAGACAATGTACAAATTTTACAAACTTTATTATTATTTTAATACTGTATATCGCACATTCTTGAGGTTGGTATTTTCTGAAAGCTTATACTTTGGGCCATACTAGAAAAATATAGAAAACCCGGATTAATTCGTTTCAGCCAATTTTTGGCCGAAATTCTGCGGAATAGTGCCTTTAAAGCGGCAAAAACGTTCATGATTGCATAACAGTGAAATATGTATAAACTGACAGTTCATGGTAGTGGGAAATTTATAAGTTTCAATAGGGTGTCATTTTTTTTTTCTAAGAAAAGATACAACTAAACCAAAAAACTATGTCAGTTTAGACAAGATGTTTGTATGTGCATGAAATGGTTCAGAAGAGTTTCACTGCAGGTAAATATATTTGGGTTTATTGTTAAAACATCATCAATAAACAAACAATATTGAATTGCAATGCATATTATTATCACTTCCTTCTTCAGAGTAGTAACCTTGCTCTAGTATAAAACTTGTATAGTACAGCTAGAAATAGGTGATTGCAAAAGTAAGCATGATCGTTTCTTTGCATTTATTATTCAAATTTCCACTGTATCTAAGTAAAAAAAAATTTAATAATAACATGATGAAAATAACCTATTTTATTGTTTTGTTTGACACTTACAAGTCAAATCAGGGTTCCAGCAAATCTAAGACTATGTTTCATTTTGACATTTAGGGTAATTTTGTTTGCATGAAAAATGCTACTTATGCGCATGTTCGAAAACCAAAGGCAATGTGTTTGTTCAAAGATTTTTTACCCTGTGGTGATCTTACCCATTCTCTTGTTGGCGCTTTTGTTGTTGTTGCTGTTCTTGTTGATTTAACACTAACTAAATGGACTATTCTCAGTCAATAATGTTAAGATTGTTCTGAAAATTAGGCAATATACCTGATAGTACTATGAAAGTCATAACGGAGCCAGAATTTTCAATTTTACCATGGTTTTCTTAAAAAGCGAGTTTATAAATGCACACAGCACAA
>JAVFBZ010160484.1:0-38416 GCA_032466195.1 Katharina tunicata | reverse complement strand
TTGTGTATTACATATTTATCTTCACAATTTACATGTTACATATATTGCCTTTTCTCGAGATACGCCTTTAGGTTATCAAGAACAACTCGAGATTCAGGTCTATGTAGAAACTTGTCTCTGAGAATTGATCTAGAATATGAGATAATTTCTCGGCTTTAATTAGTCGATATTCCTGTGCCAGTGTGATTACTCTTGACAAAAATATATATATATGCTATTGTCCTTTGGTTCTTTATCTTTTCTGACACCAAAAAATTGTCTGACCAAACACAATTAATTCAGTTCAGCGGATGGAATCATTAAACACCTCTACTTAACTAACCTTGTTATGGTGATCTAAGGAATAGACAAGTAACTGTAAATTATATTTTTTTTATTTTATTCCATGATGTGCTGTTATTTAAAATTAAATGATATTGATCTCATTTTACATAACGTTTTTTTTTTACATAGGCCTTTAAGTCTATTAACAGGCCATTTGAATTTAGAATCATTTGATGTCATAAACAGTATTTCTGGATACTAGAACCCTAACATTATATAATCAGTTGCATTTTGATAGATCATCATTAGTGCACCACATATGTATATCTATATAACAAAGTGCATTGTATGTCAGGTTTATATCTACAAACACATCTTAAAATATGTTACAGTTTACATAAGTCATAGATTCAGTTATACCACGCTTGTGACAGACTGAAATGACATCTATATAGTTGTATGTTATGAAATACAGGCCTAATAAACACATCCCTGTACATTTAAACAGACCTAACTCGGGGGCCCATGCACCACCGGACATCTAAATATAATCTGGCATATATTAGACACTTAAATACAATAATGATACACAAAACAAATTATATATAGATAAATCAGGGAATTAAATCAACAATCAGTTTAACACAAATATTCATACACTCAAATTTTAAAAGACATATTCAAGAAGATTGTAGAAGAGGTCACATTTGAAGAACAGATCTAATAATATATTACAATGACTTACAAGAATTATTCCAAATAAAGGATACATAATTTAGCACATATTAAGAAAAAAATACCTTGGGTTGTGAGAAGTAAATCAACAAGCAAAATATTTTGATCAATTTTAAACTACTTAACACTGGCGTAATTTTAAGGTTATTGCAGTTACTGATACTGGCTGTAACATAGACTCTTACATGCACAGACATTTAGTTTTTACTCCCATCTATACATTCTTACATGTCAACAGTAAATTGTAACAATCAGATTTGGAATTTTGGTGTCTTCCAACTATAGTCTTATCTTAATTTACCACTTAACAACTAAGTTAAATCTGTTTTTTTTTTTATGCTGTGAAGCTGACCATGTTATTTGCTAATATCCCACCAGATTTCAGGTAAGGTCACAAGCTTATAATCCTGATCCTTCTCTAACAAAATCTCACAATAGGTAGTTAACCAAATAGCACCTTAAATACAGTCAGACATTCAAAACAGACTACACTGTTCAGTTTCTACACGTGTATGATGATAACTAGTATGATAGTATGATGAAGTTCAAGGTAGCACAGTGACCTGAAACATGCCGACTGAAATACATGAACATAGTAAGCCTGTGATAGGATTTATGATGAAAGTCCTATGCTTAAACTATGTGGCCAAACTCCTACATTTAGATCTTGTGATTTTTTGGTTTTAATTTTTGTTAGGTGTTTAACAGTTAAACGTAGGAAATTTCACATATTACAGTGGCACAGTCAAGGTGGAAAACCAAGAGGTCACCTTATATAAACCATCCCCCTATCTCAACGATAAATCAGTAGGCAAACACTACACCCGCTAAGCCACAGGCAAGGAAGTGAAGCTCTTTCAGGTTTTCATTACTTTTTTTGCATATACTACATATTTAAGAAGAGTATGACATCTCTCTTTATTCAAATGTTATGAAGTCCAGATGGGATCCAACCTTCCGCTGACACGAGTCTGGTTACAAATCAGAGGCAAATGGAAAATCAAAGTTAAAAGTTCTGGACAGTTTACTCATGGTGACACTTTGATATGTTCCAAGCAC
Source organism: Katharina tunicata (assembly GCA_032466195.1). Lineage (NCBI taxonomy): Eukaryota > Metazoa > Mollusca > Polyplacophora > Chitonida > Mopaliidae > Katharina > Katharina tunicata. The sequence goes on along the minus strand of JAVFBZ010160484.1, from coordinate 36,358 downwards.
TATCAATGTATGATGACCAGATGAAAGAAATAATCTTATCAAAGTGGCTACCCATGAAACAGTTTTGTGTGGCCTTGTGTAGTTGGTGAACTATTAAATATAACATGGTTAAACTGAACACGAGTTTTAAGATGTTAGAAAGTTATGATCTGGTTGCTACCAACAGTATATCTATTTAAAAGTAAGGTGATTCAACTTTGACCTCCCTAGGACATAAACTTAACGCAGAATTGAGTGTGAGCAAATGTTTGTTCACAACAAGAGGAAAGAGCGAGATTTGTGGCGTTCAGGTAAAATGCTAATCAAAATGATTCACAAGAGCTCTCAACATAGTATATTGACTATTTGTAAATTAACCAAATGCATTAAGTCACCAGGCTTTCAGTGTGCGACTGACATATAGACAATAAACACCAAAACATCTATCTCATATCACAATTTGAAAACACACACACTTTTGATCATTGCAAACATAATATACCTACATACATACAGACAGACATAAATTTACATTATCTTACTTACACCCGACAACATACATGATACACATCTCTTTAATCTGTTGTATTTTGACAAATAAAATTGAAAGCTTGAGTAGATAGTGTAATACATTTAAGATTATTTGTCAAGCCAGGGCCAGTGGATTTAATAAAGTGACTGACTGCATTTTTTTCTTCAATAAATCTAACTTGATATAACAAATATATTTTGGCAATAAATATCTCCATAACTTTAAGGCATAACAAACAAAAGCGAAGAACTCACAGTAATTTTAGCGGTGCCCCATTATTTTTTTGCCCTCATTTGCTGTCATATTCGATACAATTTGACATAAGTCAGGGCAAACAATTGGGGAAATTCATATTTGCAAATAAGTCAAACATGTATTTTTTCCAATGATGATGAAAATATCTTAGTAATGATGTTAATATTCGTATTGATACGTCGCGCAAAACAAATTAGGAGGAATAAATTACCAATCAATATTTTTGTAACCGCTCAATGTTTTAAATCTAAATTTTAAAATCTATTATCTATTCTGATGAGTTATGCCTTGAGCTGTTTTTGTAGATACTGAAGAAACTCGTAGTATGACATGGTGGACTCTGTACGATCTTCTACAAGGTGTTGGAAAAATAACCCACGCTCTTTGCTGTCATCTCTGAAAGATAGGAAAAAACATCATAACTTAATCAAGCAAAGATAGATATATCATAGAATCGATGTAATAATAATTGAGTCACTCTATGTTATGTCAGCCATGCCTTTAAGAGCACTAGTCAGTGTTTGTCTGACAACCTGAAAGAAATCTTGCGACAAACAATAAGTGATATTCCTGCTAACCTCCGTAATTCGGTCATTAGCCTGGACAGTACATAGCGGCTATTGTTAAACAAACCGAGTCACCGCATAGCATAGAATGTAAGAACTGTAACAATTCTGACAACCATAAGATTTCGCCCATGGCCTTGTTTCTTACCTCAGTATAGTGAAGGTGACACCTTGTGGTCTTTGGTCCATCAAATAGTTGATGAATAGCCTTAACCTCTCTGATGTGGGGTTATCTAGCTCTGGTAGGTCATGCTGGTCAAAGGAAAGGTAGAAATGATTACAATAACATTGCATACTGTGTCATTAAAAGCACAACAGTATCTTATTGCTGAGATTGATGCTATAGTTAACTTACACAGCTGTTTCACGGACAGACGCTAGAAACAATTCTTCTGACCATGACTGGCTGACTTGAGCTCGAGAGATAACATTACTAACATCAATCCAATACACAAAACCAAGATCTGAATATATTCAATTCCTTTCTTCACTAAACCTTGTCCTACATCATAAACCTAGACAAAAACACTGAACTAAAACCTGACTTACCATGCCATCTTCCAGTGACATGAAGTTAGGCTTATCAAAGACGTCCATACAGAGCTGATCACCGATAGCGCTGCCCACTAACATGTAAAGATTGTCTCCCGTGTCCATTAGGAAGGCACCATGACGGTCTAAGTTCCCGGAGCACAGCTGGAGGAGAGGAGGCTGGGCTATCACAGTCTCATTTACCGTCACACCATTCTACAAAGGAAATCAAATTAATAAAGTTCTAGTTGAATTAAAGGAAATGATTTTCTGATTACAATTCAAAGGTAATACTAGCTTAACTGGAACCATGTCTGATGGTCGATTGATTGATTGATTGATTGGGGCTAAATGCTGTGTGCACAATGACACCAACACAATCATAAACATTTGAAGTGTTCAGCTCTTTTCTTCCAGTGCTCTGATACTGTGCCTATCCAAAAACACTTTTATACATGCAGTCATTAATGTCTGGCATCATTTCAACAAGTGCATGGAATAGCATTTAATTACACATGAATGGGAAGAATTACAACTGACATCAGGAACTTTGGATAACTCTGAGAAAAGTTTTATAAAGAACCTCCACAACTAAAGTGTGTTTGTTTGGTGTCAAACGCACTATGTGATTTCATTATTATAAAACAAATCCTCTTTGTATGAAATGAGTTCCAAAGTGTGTAATCCTGTTACCTCGTCATTGAGGGCATGGACTGGGTAGAGATCAGGGTGGATCATCTGTATTAGACGAGACAGAGGCAGGGTTTTACACCTCTCTAAGGCTATCACACGGTCATCCAATGCTGTCACTGAACCCACTCGGAAAGGTAGCTGTGAAAGATATAAAAGAAATGTCTGGATTATACTGCAAGCAATTAGCTTTATGATTTAAATCAATGTCACCAGGAAGATACATGTAGATCAACTGTATGATATTTTAATACAATTCCACTACTTCTGTTTGAGCAGCTCTGACTGTGACCTTTCAGCACAGTCATTAAACCATCTGTTCTGAGGCTAAGGACAGGCTGTGGAAAATACTTCCTGTCTGGTGAGCATCTTGACTAGTTGATGGCAAACCCAAACACTTTCAAATTTTTATTACCTAAATGCTCAACAAATTCGACCCCATTTACCACTTATGAACCTACATTTTATGCAAAGGTTAAGAAGTGTAGAAACACTCTGTTTGAATTTTTAAGAAGTTCATACTTTAAGCTACAAGAAAGTATTAGTTTTAGTTCCAATCTCATATTAATACCTTCAATAAATGATTTGAAACATGTGTCCATGGAGGTCGAATTTGTTGAGCATTTAGGGTAGTGGAAATCAAAAGAAAACAAATTTTTGGAGACTTAGTAAAATAAGAAAACACTTTAAAAAGTGGGGTAGTCTGAAATTTCTAACAGGCAAACTGAAAAGCAGTCAACTTAATAAATGGCTACAAACAAAAGGAGCATGAGATAACGGATGGTCAGCTTAATTGCCTTTGAGGTGGCAAGGCTTACAAAGAAGAAACTAATATTACAAATTAAGACTTACACTCTTCAATAAGGCCAGTACATAGAGTGGAACAAGTCTGAGTGTATATGAGGAGAGCAGATTGCCGGCTCTCTGTGAGGCTGTTAAAGTGTTCCCGTATGCTGTGACAGAATCCAAGGCAGCATTAATCATGGCTTCTCTGGCTTCATTCAGTGACGCCGTTACAGATCTATCAGCAGCTATATAAAGACATAACATTTACAGCACACTAACATTAGAAACAGTCTTTCAAATCTCTCCTCAGCCATACTTATTATTTCACCACATGGGGTTCAAATAAATAAATAAATAAATAGGTAAATAAAACAATGTTTTCCATGTCATAGATTATTCAGATTTTCATCTTCCATCATACTTCATACATCGATTACTGAATACTCCTTCAGTTTTCTGTAAATGAAGCATTTCATTGTAATTATATTTTCTGAGTAAGGTATTAAGTTTTCATATAAGTTCCTAGTGTCCTTACCCATTTTAGCTAAAAGTCCTACAATGGCTTGTTGATCTGCTCCTGAGAACACCTCACTTAGTTGATTTGTAACTGGTAAACACATCGTGTGGACGCGAATTCTTCTTTCACCTACAAAGATTAACAGTTGTTTGAAAGACTTGCTGCTCTACTGATCATGCAAATCAACAATAATACATTTATTTACTTTATGGCGTTTAACATTTTACTAAACGGCTAAGCTTCACAACTTACATGTAAATGATATACTCGTGACAATTTATAACATTTATGTACTTATTTGCTTGGAATTTTACACTATACAAAAAATATTTAAACTAAATTTGATGACATAGCAAAAGTTAATGGAGGGGGAAAGCTTCTCAAATCCAGCAAGTCACTTTTTGGCCAGCAGACTGGAAGATAAAAATATATCTAAACCAGAGATGCACTCTTGTAAAAATAATTAATCCATGTTCTCTTCACTATTTACTAGTACTTAGTGTTTAACATCTCAGGATCTAATCATTTTACCCAGGATGAAGATACATACGCATGTGTACATCCAAATCTTTTGATACAAGCATAACTCAAAAACCGGTTTGTTTGTTTGATCACCAGATCTGTAGAATGCCATGCTATTACTGTCAGAGAATTATATACAGAATGAGTGTTCCATCTATAAATCAGACTGAATGTATCTGTTTTACCTTTACTGGATGTATAAAGGAGAGCTGCCTGGAAGCAGACAGTGGAGACGTCCGTGAGCGAGTCTTCTATGGACATCTGCATGCCAAAGCCAGCATCAGGGTTTATATTTGGTAAGGATAGTAGATCAGTGGAGCGCACAAAGAAATTACCATGGAAGGTGTGTATACTTAAACCTGTAAGAAAGATAAACAACATATACTTGTATTTAGATCATTTAGTCAAATTTAACAAAAAATAAAGTTATTTATTTTTTTTTTTAAATATAATATTTTTCAAACATCATTTTAAGAAAATGGCTTTGTCAGAAGTGCAAGTGAAAAAAGTGGAAACAGTTTTAAAAAAAAAAACATTTACTGTAAAATATTTCAAGTGGCTTTTTTAACTACAGTTAACGATTTCAAAGGGCTTCTTTAACATTCAAGAACATGAGCCCAAGAGAAAAGTGTCAATGTGCACCCAGTTGGCATACACAGATCAAGCTCAACACTGTGCAACATGGAATTCAGTTATACTTTGCCACAATTGAAAAGATCTGATAATCTCATTTCAAGTTGGCTAGAAACCAAATGTGGATCAGATGGCACAGTCGGTAGGCCTTTATAGAACAAACCCAATCTCATGTATGCAACATCTTGCCACATAGAATACTTTTACAGAGTTTTAAGAATCTGATGCTGTGTTTTTAATTCCATTACCCAAATGCAATCCCATGCCAAATCATGCTATATGGAATACTTTTACCAAGTTTGAGAAGAATCTGCTTATCTGATTTTAAGTTAAGGTTTCAGCTGTGGTTACACATACACCAAACTAAATCACATGTGACATTTTGCCAAATGAAATATTCCTAAACCACAAGTGGAATGACGGAATGGCACAGAGACAGATTTATAGGCAAACAAACACATACCTCCAGTCAAACGATGGTTGCATAAAAAACACTTAAGTGTTTGGAGTGAAATATAGGAGAAAAACTGTTAATCAGTAAGATCCTACCTTTTGTACACCTGATTCTCATGACTGCTTCAAAGCCAATCTTCCTGGTAAAGTACCTTCTAAGATCTGTCTCTAGTCGATCTCTCTGAGTGGGATTCCTCATTGAATGAAATGATGGGTAGGAATATACACAGCCCGATGAATACTTGGATATACAAGCTGAAGAAGGAAAATAAAACAATCTTTTGTTTTGTTCAACACCACATTCATCCGTTTTCCAGACATGATGTGTCTTGTTGGTATGTTTGTTTGTTTGTTTGATCGATTGGGGTATCAAGCTGTACTTAATGTTATTTCACTCATATGGCAGCACACCAGCCCAATAGGTGAAGAAAACCACCCTAAACGACTCTGGCAACACAGAAGACACCCCAATAAATGTACAGGGCGTAAAACAGGACACCAAAGCAAATCTACTTCCTGATTCCTCAAAGAGCACAAAGGCACAGGAGGATTCCACCCACCAGCTTAGCATGTACTTGATCTTTAAACATGTATTTGATCTATAAACAGTCTATCTAAACGTGATTCCCACATAATAGACCAAAGTCACAACTCTGAGAAATGATAAACAATGCATGTTTAGTTTCTATATCTTCCTAAAGATGGTTATAAAAGCCGAAGTATAGAAACTAAACATGTACTGTTCATCTATTACTCTCATAAAATGTGCTGAAGTGGCAGCTATCAACAATATCAAGTTCACATTTGTTGTATTATACCATAACAAATTTTTTTAAACATTCATGGACACGTAGTTGAATTTAAGTTAGAATTTTATTTAAGAAGGGTTTCATAACATTTAAAACAAAGATCAGCTATACCTAATGTTCCAATATCTGAATACTGTCCGTTTAACATGAAGAGGTCTACAGCAATCTGCTGAGCTGAGCACTCTAGTGATAGCTTCTTATAGAAATCTGTGGCTGGGCCAATGTTCTGCACATCCTACAAAGGTAATTTATACAGTAAATCAATAATCAGGGAGACATGTACTCCACTTGTATACCTCACAGGTGAAAACTTGTATCATACTGACATTTTATTCAGATTTTTTTTAACACTACATAATATTTTTTTATTTATACAGAGAAAATTCTTTCTTTTCAAAAGAATATCTTAAACAGAGCCTTTCGAGTTCTGATCCGGAAACGAAATCCATATTTGTTTTTACATGTAAGTCTAAATTTGTATCTCTTCCAATAAAAAATAAAATAAAACGGTTGGCAAATCCTTAATACCGAAAGTCACAACTGAGCTAACAGTGAATGTGTCTACCAAGTTTCCTAAAGATACATACAGGCCTTAGATTTCAAGTTCTTCTCTGGATAAAAAATCCAAACATAGTTTGCAATCTCCTTTTTATGCTGAGCTGATCTGGATGCCAAAAATCAGTCTATAAGTAATTCTACATTTATAGAATTTGAATTCAAAATTATTGCAACAGATGTTAATTAACTGTTGAGATATTTGATCACACTGATAATAAAGTCATGAAAAGTTTCAACCAGTGTTGTTTCTACCTTAGATTTTCTAAGACTAGGATCTTCCCTGGGTTGAAGAGCTCCAGGGCCTGCTGTAGGTAGACATGTCTGGACAACTGTAACTCGACCACCGGTCGCACTCTGTAACATACAACAAGAACAAATCTGTAACATACATGTATGTAAAACTTAAACCGCAACCATAAAGAGAAATGCCGATTTACAAAACAATAGAAAACATGAACATATGGACCAATATTTGTCCCAAAAACATTGTTATTTGTATATTCCTCAATTATATCACATTTACAGGTTGAATTAATAGTAAAAGTCTGATGGATTAATAAAAATAACTGAGAAAAAACAAACTATTCATCACTCAAAAATAATCAATCAGACAAACCTAAAAGTTTTACGCCTACTTAAGTCCATTGACTGTTTGACTGATTGGTTTGGTGCTTAAAGCGGTGTTTCTATTTGTATGGACACGGATGCGGATACGGAAAAAATCACGCTAACTGTTAATATAGAGAGTGTTTCTATTTGTCCGGATGCGGATACGACAATCGTCCGTATGCGGAACCATATGCTTCCAATGCAATTCCAGTGTCTGCATACGGAAAATCGGATGAATGGACACACAAAGCAAAATTATCCGCAGCCGTATTGGTTTCCGCATCCGCATCCTTACACATGGAAACGCCGTTTTATGCTGTAATCAAGTATGTTGCATGTGTACGACTGCAGTGTGTTCCAACAGTAATTTACAGTGACAGGAATTTCACAACATTATTGACTTGATAACAGAGTAAGAACCCACATCAAAACTTCACCAAATAAAGTTGGTAATCAACAGTGATGTTGTGAAATTCCTAGGAGTCCAACTCGACACCTTAAAGACTCCTACTTTTAAAACACCTCTTAATTACTTCAACTTCTAAAACACCTAAAATAGAGCCGTCATTTCTAGGTATAACTTTGTTGGATTTATTTGATTAGGGTTTTACGTCATACTCAAGGACATTTTATTTATATGACCGCGTGCCAGCCGATTTGGTGAAGGAAACCACTGTAAACGACGCTGGCAACATGCAAGACAGGACAAAACATTACATAAGAAAACAGGACACCACAACAAATCGGCATCCTGAGCCCCTTAGATTGGAGAGTACCAGGGCACAGGAGGCTCCCACCAAACCACACGCTAACTTTGTTGAGAGACAATATGGCTCCAGTGCTAAGTATGACAGCATGAATGTGATTTCTAAACATATTGCCCTTAGCCACCGGGCACCGAAGTCAGTACTTGAATGACACCATATTGTCTGAAATGTTAGAGAATTTACCATCATTTTGTAAGCTGCTTGTAATGCAGCCCCTAAGGCATTTCCTGTCTCCTGGTTATCTTCAAACAGCGTGGGTAACTGGTTCAAGAGATCTATCACCAACTCCTTACTCTCATGGATGTTCACCAACAAATTATCAGGACTTGGTAAGAATATATCTGTAAACAAAGAAATAAACCGGTTTAAAACTTTTCAGATTTGCCATTTATAATAAAAAAAATCTAACATACATTTCAAATTAAAAAAATAAATTAACAAAACATTCTTTGAACAGAAAAATCTGTATGGTTACATATATTTTTGTATAATTGTAGAGAAAGAAAAGTTTGCTAGCCTCCACCGGGATTCGAACTCGGGTCTCTGGCTAGCAGGGCCATATATCTATACACATGTATTCTAATTGGAAGTATGCTTGTTTTGAGAACACTGAGGATAGCCCCAAACATTGTGCCATACAATCTATAAAATATGATTATTTTTTAAAGCCAATATCAATTTCTTATTCATATTGGGTACGGAATATACTAAGAAATAGTATATTGATCCCTGAAGAAAACTAAGATCACAGTAACATGAAAAGTAAGGCTTGAACATCTATTCATGCTTTAGACCAAGGCACAGAATATCAGTATTCAGTACTTTAAAGAAGAACTCTAAACTTACCTTCAATATCTGAGACTGTAAGAAGTTGGGGCTGTGACAAACCCTCAGCTAAATTAAAGAAATGAACAGCTCTATCAAAAGCTACAAATCCTATGTGCGTTCTGGCGTCTCCGGGTAACTTATCTAGTTCATCTAATAAAGTTTCACAAAATACACTCAAGTAACCTAAAAGAAAAAAAGAAAAATGAATAATATAAAATTTCTAACACATCAACAAAGGAAATGAAACATTGCCCTATTAACCCAGTGTCAAAGAAGGACAAACAACTCATTTTCCCCAACCGCGATAATAATAATGATAATAATAATGTTGTTTGTTTTATTGTAGATTTACATATTTGTTTCACTCATGAGACAACTTTGCATCAACTAGTCTTGGTGAAATCAATTCATTAGGTAATAATTTGGAAAAACTGTACCATTAACCACTAGATCTTTCTTATGTCAATTTCCGACTTACCGGTTTCAATTGCATTAAAAGACACATCTAAAACGAATAGATAAACAGCAGGCTGCGGTGGCCTCAACTGAAACAAATTATAACAAAAAATATCTGTTAAACAAGTTCAACAAAAGCTGCACTAAACAGAAACATTATTTTAGACAACACAAGATTGAACCACATGCTTTAGCTAGAAAATTAGACTTTGATATGTATATCTGGTCTATTTGTTGTTGTTTTTTTTTTGTATTTTTCAGTTTGACAATTATTAATATTGTTTACATTTGTTCTCTTCTATACTTATACTCTTATGGATTGAGTTTATATCATGATAGCATGTTTTAAGAAACCACCCTCAACAACACTGGTGACAAAGACAGCACAGGACGCACAATGCCCCTTAGCTCAGAGACCACCAGAGCACAAGAAGCTCCAGTCAATTCAACCCCTTTACCAAGATAGAAACGCAAGTGTGTGAAGAGGAGGGTGATAATCTATAAAACCAGAATGTATACCATGTATTCTGAGGGAGCTATGAATTCTATTGTAGATGAGCGAACTTCAGGTCTTCTCTGTGGTTCTCCATATGTTTTACTTATAGGATCAAACGCAAATTCATCCGGGACTATAAAATGTAAAAAAATCATAACATCAGTCACTTAGACAAAAAAATCAGTACAAAGACAGAGATACTAACTGTTTGTTTCTTTGTTGTACAATAAACTAGTTCAATTAAATGTTGACACAGAGCAAAAGAATGCAATTTTAAAGTTTCCAAAGAAATAATATTTTGAAACACAAAGAAGTTAATTGCTTGAAAGACACTAAAGCGACATCAAGGATGTGGCCATATTTAAAATCAGTTTGTCACAAGATTTCTCCAACAATAAACAAAATAGGTGTCTCTTGCAGTGATATATTCTATATTTTCTTTGTTTAAACAAACCTATTTCAGAAATGTGAAAAAGGAAAATAAACTACCAAAACCTAACTAAATACAACATCACCCATGGACGAGAAATGCAACAGACAAAGTCAAGATGCCAGGCAATCTCCAGAGATATAGCCTGAGGTAATAAATCTATAGATGTGAGTATACTTACTATCATTGACCCTATAGCATAGATTACATTTCCATCGTCTACTATCAACAAAATAGACAAAAGGATTGATATACGTCCTACAAGAGCGACATCGAACAATAACACTCGACTGGATCACAGGTAATTGCTGAAAGACAATAGAAATAAATCTCAGCATTTCCGTCAATAAACATGTACAATGATTATACTTCAAGATCAAGTTATGATAAAGACTCTTCTATATATTTAATTTATTTATAGAATTTTAAAATACGAAAGACAATATTGAGAAAACGTTATTTTAGACTTAAATTTAATTGATAAATAATATTTCAGATTTCAGACAATTTGTCTCAATGATGGCCCTTAGCTTGGGAGAGCACCAGGGGCACAGGCCAACCACCCATGAAGTACTAATGGTGAGTTATTCTTTGTAATAGCAACAGTAATTTAAGATTTTATATTTATAATCTAATAAATAAAAATATAATATACTTATTAATATTATAATAGTGCTGTTATCAAAAAGAATACTATTGACATAGCCATGTTAGCTCCAATGGTCAATAAATTAAACCACAATATATAACCAATACTTCATTCATTGGTCTGTGTCCTTACCGAAAGATCCTTAAATGGGTGGATTAAAATTCCTAATGGTAATCTGGCTTTATTAAGCAAAGAGGATGTTTGTGGGACAGATGACAATGTACATCGAAACACCCTGGAAAAAAATGATCTGAATTAAAGCAAAGCATACGACAACCCAAACTAACAGACTGATGACTTAAATCTAATCAAAGTGACTTTTTAAAGAGGTGTGTACCGACTAGAACAAGAAATTTCAAATTATATAGCTAACCCGTTATCGGTAAGTAAGGTCCATGGACATAAACAATGTTACGGTCAGAAAACTAATCCACTTGAAGGGTCTTTAACCCAAGGAAATTATAACAGATATGATTTCAGAACTCATTAATGAATATATTCCTACAACTTTGCTTTAAACCAACAATATATAAACAAGACTTACTCTGGACTACAGTTGACATTTTTAAAATCATGTTGTAGGTTTGGTTTTGGAACTTCTGGACCTGTTGGGGGTAATAGTTGTCGTTCTTGTAGCAAATTAAAAGGTCTTGAATTGTCCTGGAGAGAAACCGACAACAGAAAATTGTTAAATTCTTAATATTTAATTTGGCTTATCCAAAACCTTGAAAACCCAAATCAGCATTCTTCCTTTGGTAGAAAATTACATGTGATTTGCATATGTACATGTACTGTACAGCTTGTGTTGACTGTCATTAATTATTACACCTGTATGCTGTATAAAGTAAAATAGCATTAAATATTTAATTTCTACCACAACGGAAGCATTTTTCTCAAAACTTATAATATGAACTATGAAATAAAAGTTGAAATATTATATTTGTTAAAATATTTACAGTAAAAAATAGGTACTTCTAAAAATCGATTACCTGTAGTGACATTTGACCTAAGCCTGCAGCCATACCCCCAGGGTAATTATTTGAATAGCCTTGCCCCACTTGAGGTAGCGGGAAACCAGGCTGGGTTGCAGCCTGACCAGGTCCTGCTGAAGGTTGGCTGGAGTTAGGGGGATAACGGGACTGTGGTAAACCACTTTGAAAGCCCTGGGGCACTCCACTAGGGGGACCTGTTGGGGCACCAAAGTGTTGCTGACTGGGACCACTAACAGTTTGTTGTCCGCTCGGGCCCCCATATTGCTGTTGGTTAGGCAGGGCACCACTTTGTTGACTTGGTGGACCACTGAGCTGTTGTTGGCCAGGAAGTCTGTTCAAAGATTGACTACCTGGGCCACCAAACTGTTGTTGCCCTATAGGACCAGAAAATTGCTGGCCTGGTGGTCCTCCAAACTGTGACTGACCTGGAGGACCAAATCTTTGAGGACCAGATGGACCCCTGAATTGCTGTTGTCCAGGGAGCATTCCAGCTTGCTGCCCAGGGAAAGCATTAAATTGGTGTTGTTGCTGCGCCTGTGGACCTCCGAATCTTTGACCAGGCACAGCATTAAACTGTTGCTGTCCCTGGGAACCAATAAGCTGTTGAGGAGCTGCAGGTCCACTAAACTGACCACTTGTAGGTTGAGAAGGAGCTGCAGGTCTACTAAACTGACCACTTGTAGGTTGAGAAGGAGCTGCAGGTCCACTAAACTGACCACTTGTAGGTTGAGAAGACTGAAAAAAGAAAAAAGTCTTGAAAGACACAAAATATATTTGTTGATGTTGTACATGAATTCATGGACGACAAATGTGCTCAAGGTTTATAAAAATATTGATTTATTTCATTGATGTTTAACAAAGTATTCAAGGTTATTTAATTAAGTGACAATGTTGCAGTGTTTTGCTGAAACATCAAGAGGAAAAAATAAACCGCCCTGTCGTCCTTATCTTCTCTTATTTACATATGGTGGTTAAGTGTGCTTGATGTTAATAAAATTATTAGAAATGAATATAGCTGGAGGAAAACAATAACAATACACATACTGATTGTGGATAAACACGTCTTCCTATGATGCTTGGCCTTTGGCTGACCTCTTGCTGTAGTGGCCCTTGACCAGCTGGGCCTGGACTTCCAGAGGATGGGACCACACCTGATGGTGGAGGAGTGCCATACCCTGGGTTAGAGCCTGAAACATAAGTCATAAGGGCTAGACCATCCTTACAATCGGAACAGAAACCATATTATATGAAACAATATTTTCTTCTTTAAGACGCAAATATAAGTCGAGACACTAAGAATTCTGAATAAAATGATTTTATGGATGACAACTTCTGGTATCTGATATTTCTTTTTACAACTTAGAAAACTGAGAAACTCGAGTTCACTCGCCTGTGAACAATTCATATGGCTTGGGGGTAGTTTCTGTTTTATGTTTGAGGTTTTAAATCCAAATTTCATTTGCACCAGGCCACAGGAAACTGACATAAACAGTCTGAGAGCCCAGAGTACTTCAGCTTGGCACAGAAAGTTGATGTTTGTTTGTTTGTTTGTTTTATTGGGGTTTTACGCCATACTTAAGATTATTTCGCTCATATGACGATGAGCCAGTCCAGTCGGTGGAGGAAACCACCATAAATGATGCTGGCAGCCACTGCAATACATTTACAGAACGAAACACAGGACCCTCAGGTTCCTGATGCCCCTTAGCTCAGACAGCACCAGGAAGCTCTCATCCAATCACCCACCAGAAATTTGAACACTGAATTAATTCATGTAAAAGAATAATTAGATGTGAAAACAATCCATCACCAAATCCTACCCTGAGAGTTTGGAGTGAATTGACCTTCCAAAGCATCATATGTAGGAGATGTAATAGGGGAAGGGGCTCTAGAAGACTTCCGAGAGGTTGGTTCTGTAAATATAGTCAAATTTGCTTCAGGTACAAAGGATTTTTATAGGAGAAAATGGTACTACTAGTAATACTATTATACTAAAGTATATCAATTAATTCATTGACACAGATAAAAAGTAAGACTGAATTGAGAACAATCAACTCAGCAACAGCCTTGTATTCTAAGAAGATAAAATAGCTAGAACAAAAATGACTTTTTTTTACATTCCATCCAAATCAGCTGATAAATATTTTCAAACAAAGCAAATTGTATTTCCCAGCAAATGTAAATGTGTCACACCTTGCAAGCAAATGTATCAATAATATGTATAATATAATAAGTAAAATCTGACGCAAAAATGAACACACAGGTAAATGACAATTGTTTTTAGAACACAGGACTACATCCACTGTTAAGTGATTAGATTATGCTAGAATTACAAACATGTACAACAAGAATTCTACAAATTTCAACATACATTCTCTCTTTTTCAGAACAGTTAAAAGTCAAATCTGGCATTCCGCAAAAGTCATCTACGCAAAATTTCTTCAGAAGAATAAAATTTAAAAATTGAATACCAGTAGAAGAGCTAATAAATACTCATGCATACTGTTTAGTCTACTACAAATATTCAAAAATAAAAAAAACAGACACAACAACACATATATTTTTTATACATTTATAGTTTTAGGATAATTTAAATCTAATACAAACAAAACTACTGTATGCCTAATAGTAAGAATACATGTTAATAAAATGTTTATATCAAACAGTGATGTGTGCATATGGACACACAAAAACTAAATTCAAACAAAGCTGGAAGATGGAATCAAAGAAATAAAATACCACACAACCAAACTTAACAAACATAAACAAACAAAATAACCAAACCAACAATAACTGTTTTAACCACCACCACTTCAAGAAAACAAAAGTACAACACTCAAATAACATATGGTAAATACAGGATACCCTGTCGTTCAGCCTTTCATAAACATACATGTAGATTTATAGCCCACAAACTTGTATTCTGATTAAATATGTGCATAAAGTCAGTTTATTGTTATTTCAGCTTTTGTCAATATATTAGAAGGGTCTAATCTGCTAAATGTACTGTAAGCAACTCCGCTAAAAGACAATTTGTGAAGTTTTATCAAATATTAAATTAATTATTTTTGAAGAAGTTTGAGAACAGTTATCATGCTTTAAATAACATTAAAAGGTTGACAAAAGCACAACCTGAGCACAAAGGCAATTGTTATATGTGTTGAATAATGAGGTCTTTTTGTGTTTAATTGTTAGTTATTTCACTCATCTGATACCATGTAAGTCCAACTGTTGAATGCAACCATCCATAGATACAGATACTGTATCTATGGCAACAAATGACAGGCACAGTAACGACAGCTTAATGCCACAACAAAGAGCTACAATGTACCCATGCCCCTTTGTTAAGAGAGTACCAAGGCACAGGAAGCTCCCGTCCAACCCTCTCAAAGAAATTATTAAGATATTATTGACCGTAACGATAAAGCTAAAAAACATATAGCCTAACTACTTACTATTAATAAAGGACACATGCAGGAAACATAAAGCCTAACTTCTTACTATTAATAAAAGACGCATGCACAAAACATATAGCCTAACTACTTACTAGTATTAATTAACTAAGGACACTTGCGGTCATAATAAAATGCATTAGGCAAAGGCAAGAATTCAAATGGACTGTGACATGTTACATGATTGAAAATATTGTTGCAATATTGATAATCCAAAACATTAAAATGACATTTTGATTGGTGTTTGAAACCTTACCCATGTTATCACAATGGTCAACACCAAAATAAGTGTGTGATAAGTTGTAAAATTTGTCTTGAAAACAACATCATAGGTCACAAATTTCTCTCAAAATCTTTTAATACATTATTTTCCAAATTTGTCTCCTAACAAAGGATTCCACTATAACTACGGTTGTTTGGTTGCTTGATTTTCCTTGGGTGCAATTGCCCAAAACACTTACATTCAAGAACTTAGACAAGACAAATTTCCAGTCCTATTTTCAAAGCATATGAATATGCAGTTCACTGGCAAGCAAATAAATCATACAAACAACTCTTTAGTTTACATGGACTAGACCTGAGAACAAAGTCTGTCCAGTACAAGATTGCCACCCGTACATGTCACATTGGCAAAGTATCACAACCAATAAGAATTGTTGCCTTCATATACATGTATTAGTTTCATACACCACCTAAAAGTCTACTGGATGACATGTGAACAGGAATTGAAAACGAGTTAAAGCTGAACCGTTGAACAGATGTTAGTGTTAAGCAGAGGTATTATAGATGGCCAAACCTGAATTGCAAGGTGTCAATGGTGCCGAAAGTCTCATGGCAGCCCCTATCTGATGGGAATACTGGCCCTGACCATGGAAAGGCACCGGTAGCTCATTAGGACGGACACCTAAGAGTGTAAGGAACAATACATACTCATATGCAAATGTGTCAATAAACAAAGATAACAACTTACAATACAAACATGACAAATGCTACATGTACAAGTGCTGTGTCTTCAATCATCTGAACTAAATTGATGTGGTACATTCATTATATCAAAATAATGGTAACTGATCTGGGTCAAACTCATGCAGCAAAGACTCATGTCTTGTTTATATGATCACACTCAACTTTATGTCACATTCTCTATGCAATATAACATTCAAGATGCACGAGTGGCAGATTCAGGCTAAAACCAATGGGATTCAAGCAAAAGAAACTGTAAGCTTATTGAAAATAATAAATACATGTACAACAAAACACCACATTAGCATATTTAATAATCAAATACTATTGGCAATCATACAAAGCATATCTAATAAATTCTTAGTTATCTCTTAGACTGTTATTAGTTCCTAATGTAAAAACTCTGAGTACATATAAGCAGTGTTATTTAACTATATTGATAGTTCAAAATAATTATCATGGGTTAATTGTTGTTATCAAGCACTTAAAACTTTCCCTTCCAACATTATTGATTAAGAACCAATGTTGTCCAGGTATTATTGTATCCAGGCCAAAATTGTTTAGGTCTCATTGTTGGCTATAGATCTTAGTTATTTAATAATTTCCTGATCTCGTTTAAAATTTTATTTGATTTGTAGCCAATTTTCTTGTGACACAGTAAATGGGTGAGGCCATGAAGACAAAGTTCTGTCATGGTAAATGTTACCATATTAATGACCAATAATGCAAAATTTTAAACACTAAGTTCTTTTTTTACTGGATAGCTTGTGTGATTTCTAAATACAGATAACATTATTTAATAATATATAGGGTGATTGAAGTGATAGTGCACTTCACACAGGTTCACCGGGCTGCTTAGATACTGAAGTTGCCAATGTTAATACAAGCTGTTACGCAGTACTAAACTGAATACAAGTTAAATGTAGTACCCGGAGAAATAATTTATCAACAAGATTAGGATAACCCATACTTGACTATGACATAATTCAGTACTGAAGGCCATATCCAGGGTAATTTTATCTATCCTATGGGCCATGGCACAAACATTATTCAGTATTTAATGCCACAATCAGTGTAATTTTATCTATTCGATTACATGGACAAAATTTCAATATTTACATAAGTAATAAGCTTGTACACTTTTATTAAACATAGCCTTCATCTGCAGTATTAAGTACAGTAACACCATTACACCAAATGCCAAAATTATTAAATTCCAAAATAAATCCCTTGTCATTTTATATATGTTAATAATGTGTGTAGTTCCTCACAAATGATAACATTAGGCAGCCAAAAGAATTGCTGAATTTTAGGCTCAAATAAACCAAGTGCCTGAATATTAGAAGATCCACAAAACACTCTGTTTTTATTCCAGTTTTTGATACACTGAAGGTATCAAATTCATTGTCGTCTCAGCAAACAAATTTAATAATATTGTTTTACCAGTTTTGAGCAAGGTTGATTGACTGATTTGGGTTTTACACCGTACTTAAGATTATGTCACTTATATGGCAGCGTGCCAGCCCAATTGGTGAAGAAAACCACCCTTAGCACACCAGCAAAATGGATTGATTGATTGGTGTTAAACACTGTACTGCGTAATATGACGGCGCTGTATTCCAACAGTAGAGAGCAGTCTCTTAACACAACCATAAAATGTGTAGTCATTTTAATAGTGTTTTTAATACAATACACAAAACATATATATACATGTACAGGACACCACAACAAATCCTGATTCCCTTAAGCTCAGAGAGCACTAGAGCAAAGGAGGCTCCCATCCTACCACTTGCGTTTTGAGCAAGGAATTCAGATTTTAGAGTTTCGGGAGTGAGCCTACGGCTAACATGTAGTTAGGGACAACGTTCTGATAAATTTCACATACAACAAAGAGCTACATTATGATAGTTTAACTACTGCAGGACCTCTACTGCGGACTGTTCTAGAGTGCACACTTCCAGAGTGTACGCTTCCGGTCCATAAACTCCCTACCTACATGTACCTCTGACCTCAGTATTCCTCCAACAATAAAGCTGGTCAATGATATGTACAATTAATTGGAACTCACACTCCTGTTGCTCCAACATCAGAAGACAAAAAAAAAACAATAAATAAGTTACCACATGCTGAAATGTACTAAAAATTGTAAAAAACAGAAGATATCCCCAACCATCAGAAAGCAAGACAAGCTGGGAACCATCACACTTTTAATCAATTTGTTTCTCACCAGAATCTTGTTGTGAAGAAGCACTGCTAGGGGGTTGATTATTATTTCTTGAATCCCCCATAGGTGAACCAAATGATACGGGTGGAGGTCCCTGCGCCCTTAATCCTGGTATAGCAGGCTGTGACTGGGGTGGCACAGCTACGCGAGGGATTCCACCCGGCATTGGTGGGGGTCGATACTGCTGTCCTACAGGTGCTGCTCCAGATGGAGGCCCAGACGTGTATGCCGTTGAATTAGGAGGGCCTGTGCTTGGTGGCCTGGGACCGATCGGGCCATTCGGTACAGGTCCAGATGGAGGTCCTGATATTGGAGGCCCTACACCTGTTCTGGGGCCTGGAAATCTTTGGGAAGCTATTGAGGGCCCAGGGTTATTATAAGGGGGTGTATGATTCTGGCTTGAGGGAGGAATAGGCCGTTGGGGTAAACCATTCATACTGTTGGGTGGAGGACCTGTATGGTGTATGTTTTGAACAGAGGGAGGTTGTGGGCCATTCCCAAAAGAAACGTGTCCCATTTGACCATTATTTGGTGCAAACATGCCTGGGGTGTTCATACCATGTGCAGGTTTAGGTGGCATCATATTACCTGTAACGTCAAAGAAAACATGTACAGTTTAGGTTGATTTGTGATTGACATCACTGTCATAGTCTAGCATATTCAATAATAAATATCAGATGTCCATTAACTAGTAAACAGAAATTTATTTATTTGATTGGTGTTTAAAGTCATACCCAAGATTATTTCACTAGTATGAAGAGTTTGCCTTGCCGGTGTATGATGGAAAAAAATGAAAAAAACCTTGGAAAAAAACACCTCGCGACATCTGTAGTCATCGGAATCTTTCTATGTAAGATCCACTGGGGGAATCAAACCTATTCCGGGTACAGTGAAGTGGGCTCACTAGTCAAATACTCAACCAACTTAGCCAAGGCAGGGCCATCTATTGGTGTATGATGAATATGCATATTTCATGGTAACAGGGGACAATCCTTGATCAAACAATCATGTGACCACCGCAGTAGGGAACTAGGGAGCAAACTTAATCTACCTATGTTAGTACAGACATGTATGGCAAATAAATCTCTTAACTTTGTGATACAGGTGATTTCAACTGTTGTGCCTGAACAATTCTGTGCGAATGCTTCCACCAAAGCTATTCCCATTTATTCCGAGCTCAGCAGGACCTGGTGGCATAATTATACCAGGCCCTGTTTACTGGGCTAGTGTTAAACATGCTAGATTATTTCACTTACATGACGACGTTGTATAGTCAGTCTATAGTGGAAAACTACAGAAAAAAAATGTAAAACCAGCCTGCAATCCCTGTAGCCACCAGATAGTTCACTAAATATATCTAAGGTTGACAAGTGGACTACAACCTAACTCAAGTTAGCTTACTCTGTCAATTCATCATGTTTATGGGGACTAGGCATTCCAGTGCTCAAAATAAAAGTTGATATGAGTTCTAGTGATTTCTACCCATGTCGGGAAGATTTTGTGAAATTGAATCCCTGTACACTGATAGCTTAATAAAAAAATGTATCATATAATAACTTTTGAAGTGAAAGTGACAGTACTGACATAAACATAAAAAGGCAGCTTAAGTACAGGTGTTCACCAGTCGATTTCTATCAAAAGTATAACAATACATTACAGTTTTAACTCAAGGCATCTTAGTTACCTGGAGGGATTCCCTGTCCCCTGATCGGAGGTCCTGGGGTTTGGAAACCAGGGTATCCTGTGTTTTGGGATGAAGGATACGCCATCTTTCCGAGATGTATAACTGTCAGCAAACGCGTACACGATTGACTCAAACGACCACTCCGGGTCAATTCCTGCACAGAGAGACAATATGAAGCGAGTACCCCTTTCCGTATAATAATATAGATTATTTGTGTACATGAAATTTAGAAAATATCAATCTGTGTCTTTGATTTCCAATAGAAATGTGGAATCATGATCGTGGAAACCCACAACATAACCGGAAGTTTGTGTATTACACATGCGCATTTTCTTCCGACGTGGCATTTCCCATGATCCCTGAGTGTCGCTGGACAAACTTGGTAGTCCACATCGACAAATATGATGAGGTTCCCTTAAATGGCATTTTATCAAAGAGAAATAAATATAAAGCATACATAAATCTGTAGGTTTCGAGTGAATACAGTTTCAAATATAGATATATAAAGAAATATGACGCTTTCTGTTGGTTTAAAGTATATTTTAATATCTGCAGGTTTCAAGGGAGTATAATATCTGCAGGTTTCAAGGGAGTAGGCCTATATAGGCATATAAATAGTTTCAAATATAGAGAAATAAAGAAATGTGACACTTTCTTTAGTAAAGTTAGAATTTATTCAAGTCTAGAACATTGACTGTCCTATTGAATAAAGTAAGGCCATAAATGTGCATACTTTGTATTTATTGATATCTTGGCGTAGTTAGATATAATCTTCTACAGTAGGCCTATATATATAGAGAGCCTATAGGCCTACGTGTTTCTCCAGGGAACACCGTGACTGACTGAATCGTCTGCATACATTGGCCTATGCTAGCCAGAGACCCGAGTTCGAATCCCGGTGGAGGCAAGCACAATTTTCTTTCTCTACATGTATTCAAAAATATATATATATCAAAGCCAGTGGCGGACTGGCCAGGTTGTCAGGTTGCCCAATGGCAAATGGGCCCCTGACAAAATGGGCCCCCTTAGACATTACACAAAATTAAAAGTTAAAAATGTAACATGTACTGACCTTTTAACAGCATGAAAATAGGCTAGAAGTTTTAATACATTTTATATTCGAGGCCCACTTCTACTTTGCCATTATATTCACTATTATATTCTCTAGAAGTTTACGTTGAATAACCATTTTAATTTTTTTTTTAAATCGAGGATACTTATTATTTAAGAATATATATGTTAATAACTAGCTTTCATAAAAATGACACTCAAAATTGCAAATACAGTATTTTTCTTCGTGCGTTAAAAAAAACTTTTAGTAAATGTTTGCAAAATATGCAAATACATTAAGACATAATTGAAGGCCAAAATCGTAAGTCTGTACGACAGAGATGTTACAAGATACGTATAGCGACTGCATGATTGGACTTTTAAAATTTGTCTTTTACTTAATTTTAGGTAGTTGAACGAAATATAAATATTGTTTCAAAATATATCAAAAATGTATAAGTGTTGCGCCAGGCCGTTTCAGTTAAATTAAATCGGACCAGAAGTGAGATTGACTGACTGATTGATGATTGGCATTTAATGCCGTGCTCACGGATATTTCACATATATGACAACAATGTATTCCAACAAAAAACAGCTATACACTACACAACTTAAAATGTGAAGCCACTTTATTTGTGGTTAAGGGTTAGTTCTGTTGACAGCATAACTGTATAAGCTCAAAAAGTGCGCACTTATAGCATGCTTAGTATGGTACGATATATGCGCCTACCTATGCGAGGGTCAGACTTCAGTTTGAAAATGAAATCCAAAGACTAATTTCATTGAAAATTGAAAATAATTCAAAGAAAACCGGTTGCTTTTCTAATTCGAAACGTTCTCACACTATATTTATAGGAAAACTTAACTTAAGTTATATGTCTGGAGCAATTTTAGTGTTGTGTTATTGTAGCGGCTTTTTCTCCCTAATGATAATTTCTCTTCAATGTTTATTTAATTACACTATGTGAATTCTCATAATGTCAATAATATATCAATGATTTACTGACATTTATTCATGAAGACACGTTGCCGAGCGAAGACAAATGTTTCTACCAATTTCTCTTGGAGGCACAGCTATATATAAGTGGGTCTTTAGCTAACAAAAGCAAGTCAACGTTAAACTGGACCATTTAATTCACGACAGTAAAGTATCAAATTTATTTAATTTCGTATATTAAACAAACTTCCACAAAAAATGATGAGAGCCAATTTCAATCAATCTTGTTATGCTCTGAAAACTATTGTTTGAAACGGCTGTTCGAAGTGTCAGGTATTTACGACAGTTTCCGAGTTGATTTGAAAGATCATGGTAACAAACTGCTCACAATGACATGTTCGACATACAAGCGTCTTCGGGGAAATAATCTTTCTAAATTTCACAAATGTCTTAAATTCTGACAGAAATTACTTCTTAACAATGTTGCTCTGTTGTAAAAATGAAGTAAAACGGGTAATTTAAAATAATAATTTTAACATTCTGTATTAACATTATGTATCTATACTACCAGTAATATGTGCAATACAAAGGACGTAGATCTATGGAAAACGTCCTTCGACGTCTTTGTTTGTACAGTACCATGTACGCTGCAATTACTAAAATATATACATCCCAAAACTTTTCATTTCGCTGTTTTCCAATTGTGTTTTTTTTTTTTGAAAATTTTATTCATTCGTTATAAAATTAAATGATAGGATTGTAGGTTTGGGTGGGCCCCTTTTTCTCCTGGCAACCAATATTTTTCGACCCTGAACAGAGCGTTGCAATTAAAATCACAAAAGTAGAGGACCTACTCTTGAGCCTTGCGGAACTCTAGATTAATCAGAAGAATTAGAATACTAAAAACCGTGTCAGTAAAACAACATTTTGTTTTCTTTCAGTTAAGTATGATTTTAAAAGCTTTAGAAGCGGGCCCTGAACACCAAAAGCTTTTAAGACCTTGATTTTTTAGATTAAGATCTATCTAGAAACTTGTCTCTGAGAATTTATCTAGAACATGAGATGATATATCGGTTTTGGTTGGTCGATATCCCTATATCAGTGTGAATACTCTTGGCAAATATATATATAGTTGTATAAAAATGTAATGAAATATAATCTTTCTTTTTTTATTTACCCAGCTGATTCATGACACTGGGGGGGCATAATTTATGATCATGCTTATAAGGTAAAGCATATGCAACTATAAAATAGTTAACCTATGAATTTTGGCAGGCCTGGCAAGAGATTTATATATAAAATATATATACATGCCTGTGTGGTAAAATAACTAAGTAACATTTCTCGTCTTTTTAATGGCTACCTAAGAAAACCACCATGTGACCTAAAATGTAGAAAATTACAAGAGCGTTTTATTCTTTCCAGTTAATTGCATGGTCTTAGTGCCCCTGTTATAGTTCATTTTGACAAACCAATTGTCTACCAATTGGAATAACTAAATCGGAAGATGTATATTTTCGCACGTTTCTCTCAACAAAGTTATAAGACAGTATATGTCTATTCCAACCAACACATGATGAGGATGGGTATGATTTTTTCCACCAACATAGCTATAGGAGTTCACCAGGTACTATATTACCCGTTTTCTGGTAAAGCAAATGTTACTTTTGGTACGGTAGTTATGAAGAGGAATTCTCTCCGAGCTTATATATAGGCGTTCCATGGTCTGCTTCACGACAATAAGACTTCTTAAGGATAAAACTCAATACTTATTCTTCAATGTTTCTGTATCCCGTATAGTCGATCACCTGTCGGAATTCACTTACATGTATGTCCTTATAGAATATGCCGATGGAGGTTCCAATAAATCGTGGTGTTTGATATTTATCGTTGCATTAAAAAGCATATATAGCCGACGTCCATTAATATTAAAGATAAGGAGCCGGTTTGTCTGAATGCGCTTAAATTTCGCCGCACTTCAGGTTTTTTTTACTCATATATGACGACAATGGGCGAAGGAAATGACACTGCATGGCAACATACGACACCACCGGGCATTTATAGGACGATAAACAGGACACCACAAGGAATGGGGAACTTGATTGAGCTTATCAAAAAGTATTACATGTATCTAAAATAATCGTTAACGACACAAAAAGGGAAATCTGAAATTCAAAATTTGGATATTTTTCGGACTATTTGCCAAAACAAAAACCAACATTTCTTTGCAAAAATTGACTGGACGGGAACGCAAGGGACCATCGTTTTAATCATTCATCTCTATGATACTCGAACCATATTAAACCTTCGGAGAAAAAATGCACGGTACATACAACTTTCAATGGAGTTGAATCGAAGGCACAATAATAGGCCTTTGCTTCCATTAAAAAAAATCAGAATTTAAAATTGTCTTCACTTTAAAAATAAGCCGACCACACAATATAGCACGTGTAGGTAATCATAACAGTAAGTGGCACAATGTAGCAAAAGGAATTCCTCAGGGCTCTATCCTAGGGCCTCTTATCTTCGATATATTTATGAACGATCTGGTTTCCTCAATAAATTCTTCACTGTATAATTATGCAGACGACCATACTATATCTACATCGGACAAGTCCGTCGAAAATGTACTGAAAACATTAAATTCTCAAACGCTACTTGCTATTGATTGGCTCACTCACAATCATCTTATAGTGCAAATCCTAGTAAATTCCAGGTCATTCTCTTTGGTTCACCTAACTGGCAGGATCATGTTCTAAACCTTGGAGACATTGATGTAGAAATGAGTGATAATGTTAAACTGTTAGGTGTAAATTTTGACATTAAAATTAACTTTGAAAAACATATATCTGATATATGTGCCAAGGCGGCTATAGGCAAGTCAACGTTCTCAAACGATTGGCTCGTTTGCTTGATTTTAATAGCAAATTAGCGATTTATCGATGCTTCATTTTATCTCATTTCAGCTACTATACAGCTGTCTGGACTTTTTGTCCCAAATCTTGTGCAGATAAAATTGAAAAAATTAACGAAAGAGCCTTACGCTTTCTGCTCTCGGACAACAGTAGCGACTATGGAAAACTTCTATCCAAGTCAGACACTATACCTATCAAGCTGTACCGTGATCGATGTGTAGCAATTGAAGTTTTTAAAATTGTAAAACACATCCACCCTTCGTATCTCCATGATGTTATTCAAGTAAAAACTAGTCTCTATAGCATGAGAGCCAATCATATTGTAAATATTCCCCGCTTTCGTACACAAACGTACGGTTATAAATCCTTGGGTTATCAATGGGCTAAGCTTTGGAACCATCTTCCTACTAAAATAAAAAAAAATGCTGACAGTGTGGCTGATTTTAAAGCCGTTTTACATGACTGGTACGGCTGTACATGCTCTTTGTGTGAAGATTTGCTATAAGCGCTAATGTGATACTGTCCCTATTTTATGACCTATACACTGTTTACATATGAAAATATACTATTTCTCTCTTTTTCTTTAAGTCATGGAATCAATTTTAGTGTCATAAAAATAAAATAAAAATAAAACGTTTTAATAAAACAAATGAATATCATAATCTGTAAATTCTTTTATATATATTTTAATATTGTTAGCTCTTATCGTTATTGCAATTATTGTCGGTATAAGTAGCCTAAGGCTAATGTTTATCTTTGTAACCCCCGACGTTAAATACAGTTTTATTTGATTTGATTTGATTTGTAGACTATAGTAAATTGTAATACACATAAGAGCTTAAATCAGCTTTCGCAGAGAAATCTAGACTGTATGTGTCAAATGTCAAGGGAAAGTTTTTTTGTTTTTTTGTTTGCTTGTGTTTGATGGCACATACAGCCTCATAGGGCTATTTGCACCATACCAAGAGAAAGATATATACACTGACTTTATATATACAGGTAGGGAATATGTCATCATGGGGCCATAGTGGGGTGACAACTATTCACTCAGTTACTGTATAACATAAGGCTACTGTTAACTGATATAACTGTGTCTAACACAACTGTATAGGGATAGGGGAGTGGTTGATTTGAATAAGAAATTAACTATACTGACTAAGAAATTCCCCGTCTCTATTGAGTCATACTTCTGTACTTTTTAATTTAGAGAGAAGTTTTTGCTCTTCTTCACTTCTAACAAATTGATTTCTAAACTTTTTATTTATTTTTATTTATACAAACTTTCAGATCGCTATACCGTGGTCTGGGAGGCTGAAATGAAGGCTGCATGTTTATACTGTTTTTTTTTGTATGCCGAATGTCAAATATGTGGCCATTCATTCTCTGTTTTATGGTCTGTCCAATCTCACCCATGTAGACGGCCGTTCATTTGATTCACGCAATGTATCAAGTTGGAGCTGCGGCACGAAAACGACGCTTTCATTTTGAACTGGATACCGTTTGGTGCCTGTAATTGTGGGTTGTCTGTTAATATATTGAGAGTTTGCAGTTTGTTTGGGTTTTTTTTAAAGAGGTGGTGCCGTATGATGGATTTATGCCTGGAAGAGTGCCTGAAACAGGTAATTTCTTCAGGTTGGGAGGATGTATATAACAGATGATGGGAGTATCGGGAAATGTCTTATTCAAGTTCTTGTTTGAATTATTTGGTGTGGGTTAGAGTGAATTACTTGTTTTTGTTGTAGCGGTTGGATATTATATGTGACGATAATGGGGACTTAAGGGTATGTTTACGTTTGTAATGCAGTAATTCATCTTAAGGAACATTGCAGGCTCTTGTTGTCTGTTTGTTGACCATAGACACGTTGTAAGTAAACTGAAAGTGTTTTGGGGCATCTCTTGGATCAGAGGAGATTCTGTGGTATCTAAGGGCTTGGTTGTAGACGATTGATTTGTGTCATGTTGGGGATGGAAACTGTAACCATGAAGACATGTATGACAGTCTATATATGGAACATTGTACAGTAGTTTATGGCCGTGGATCTGGACAATGGTATCGTGAAAGTGTGCTTCAGTTGTGGAGTAATCCAGGGACCAAAAAGGGCCATGAATCTCTCCATTCATGGTCTAACTCATAAAAATATCGTCAATAAAACCAGATGGAGAAATTGTTTGTTCTGGTGAGTGCCAAGGAATCGTTCCTCTAAGTCCGCCTTGAATACATTCGTATATACTGGGTCGGAATAATGTCTGCAATTTGTACGATGTAATGTGGTTATTGATTACGATTAAAAACATGGATGGATCATCAACAAACAAGCATTCTCTTTCTGCAGGAACCTCATTCATGAAAGATTTAGAAAGCCAAATTAATTCAGAATTCAATTGTATAAGCCTGCATTCATTTGGCAATACATGCAGTTGAGGTGTTAGTATACTGATAAAAAAATGTTTATGAGTAGGCCCTAGATGTAATTTACACATACGCTGATTCGGAAGGTAGGCTACTGCTTACCAATTTGCGAATAAATAATAATGTATATACTCTTGTTAATGTGTATGCCCAAAATGTTAAAAAATATAGGAATTATGTTTTAAGATAACTAATAACATCATATCAGAGAAAAGGCAAGGGTCATTTATAATCAATGATGTAATAAATAACAAGATTGGTAGAAAAACTCGTGTTTCTAGAAAAAAAACTAATAAAAATGAAAATTTATTAGATATTTGGAGAGTGAAACATCCAACAATTATGCAGTATACATGGCGTCGGAAGGACGGTAAGGAAGCTAGTATAATTGATTACTGGCTAGTGAGTTCACATTTAATAAAAGATGTTGAATCTTGTGACATCAGACCAGTCCATATTAAACACACAGACCATCAAGGCATATCAACGAAGCTTCGATTAAATATGCACGCCCTGGTATATGGAAGCTCAACAACAGCTTACTCAAAGATGAAATTTGCATTGATATCATTAAAAAATAAATCAGAAATAATTTTAATCAAATTGATAAGATTGATACAAACCCACAATTAAATTGGGAAGAATGTAAAGTTTTGATAAGAGAAAAAACAATTAGCTACTGGAAAAAATGAGATAACAAAAAATGGAAAATGATCTACAATCTTTACAATTACTGAAAGAAAATAAAAACACATCTATTTTAAATAACGTTAAAGAACTAGATGAAGCTATAGTAGACCTAGAAAAAAAAACTTGAAATTACATATCAGCATCAGTAGAATGGATAGAAAAGGGAGAAAAAAAAATACAAAATATTTTTTAGGTCTAAAATCCCGACAGGCTAAAAAAGATATTGTGATGCTGAAAGACAAAGGTTGGTTGATGATAAAAGAACCGGATAAACTATCAACTTTGCAAGTAGAATATTATAAGGCCGTATATAACTCAACAAACCCAGGAAAACGTAATATATAAAATTACATATAAAACACTACAGTTGATTGTACAGTAGATGAAAATGATGCAAAAATGTGCGACGGGTCGCTGACGCTGTTTGAAGTGACAGAAGCACTAAAAGGTATGAAACCTAACAAAAGCCCTGGGTCAGATGGTATAACTTCGGAGTTTTATCAAATGTTATGGGAAACCATAGGAGAGTGTGTGGTTAAATCATTGAATGAAGGATACAGTAAAGGGAGACTATCATCTTCACAGCGGTTGGGAGTGCTCTCCCTTTTATTGAAAAAAGGTGATCCACTTTCCCTTGACAACTGGCGCCCTATAACTTTAATGAATATTGATTATAAATTAGCTGCTAGATCCCTTGCATTACGTTTACGTTTATTTTGCCGAAAATAATCAACACGGATCAAGCTGGCTATGTCAAAAATAGATATATAGGTTTTAATTTGAGATAAATACAGGGTGTAATTGATTATGCAGACAAGTTGAGTATAAATGGAGCATTACTATTTTTAGACTTTAAACAGGCCTTTGACTCTATAGAATGGGATTT
The DNA here is from genome assembly GCA_032466195.1 of Katharina tunicata. Taxonomy (NCBI): domain Eukaryota; kingdom Metazoa; phylum Mollusca; class Polyplacophora; order Chitonida; family Mopaliidae; genus Katharina; species Katharina tunicata. The sequence continues at coordinate 7,089 of JAVFBZ010160484.1, read as the reverse complement.
CATTTTTAGTTCTTTGAAAACTGATGGATTTAATGAATCGTTTATTAAATGGGTAAAGACTTTCTACAATGAACCAAATAGTTGCATCTTGAATAACGGCTGGAAATCTGATAGGGTAATCATTGAGCGTGGAATTAGACAAGGCTGCCCTATTATGTCAGCTCTGATGTTCATCATCAGTGTGGAACTATTAGCTTCTAGAATAAGACGAGGTATACATGGGATAGATATAAATTCATTAGGAATTTATTATGGGCATGAGAAAAATAAATGTAGGAGACTTAACTGGGAGAATAAGCTGGAAAAACTCAGAAGTTGGCGAAAATGAAATCTCAATTTAGTTGGTAAAATTCTGATTTTGAAAACTTGAATACTACACCTATTAATGGTAGATGTGCAGAGTTATTTTGAAGCTCTGAAAGCAAATTGGGTAAAAAGACTATTAGATAGTACTGACTGGAAAGCTTTTTTTTTACGTGGAACAATTTGCATCTAACTGTTTGTTTTTTAGAACAAATTTAAGTATAGACCAAATTAAAAATATATGTAATGTATGTGATATACCAGAATTCTGTAGAGAAATTTTGAAATCCTGGATTAAATGTGGTGGTGGTTACAAACCTTTTCCAACAAATAGCAGAGAAGTTAAAAAACAAAAAATATACTAAAAGTGTTAATTTATATAGCCAACACTCAAATTGTGAACTTGTTGTTACTAATTTAGACACACAATTGTTATATAACATTCTTATAGTCTTTATGATAATCATTTTATTGCTTCCCTTGGAGAAAATGTATGGTAAAAATATTTTCAAATAGAAAACAGTTTTCTGACATGGAAATATGTTTACAAATATATGTTCTTTTACATAAAAGAAAGCAAACTGAAAGATTTTAGATACAAACTTTTTAATAATATACTAGTATGTGGTGAAAACTTGTACAAGTGGCATATTCTAGACACCCCCCTATGTAAAAAGTGTCATGTAAGAGATACTTACAAACACCTGTTTTTAGATTGTAAGTTGCTTACAGCTTTATGGAAAAGTGTCAAAAATAAGTCCAACTGGAAAATAGAAAACATTATTTTGAAACATTTTTGTATTGTATAAAACAGAATTACTTGAGTTTAATGATCTTAATTCTTTTCTCACCGTATTATGTTACATAAGGGTTTTATTATTATAAGTGACAGTCGCGTGAAACATGTTGAATACATTATGTTGTTTAAAACTGAGTTGTAACTTGTTACTTAGGATGAACATAAGTTTTATAAAGCCAATATGTATAAATATGTAATACTACAATGCTAAATAAAAAGTAAACAAAAAGATTAGGAAACCCTGGTCCATATCTTTATATATATGTAAAGGGATAATGAATGAATTTTATCAAAGAGAAAAAAAAAAAGGTGGTAATTCCGTGAGTAGTGTTGTGGTTCATTTTGGAGAGTTTTAAGCTCGTCCATCTGTGGTATAGGCCTATTAGTGTATGGGCGTGGGAACTACCGACCATAACATGCCAACCGTTATACACATATCTTCATGATGGGGAGTTGTCACCTCCCAACATGCTACAAAAGCAATCGTCTACGACCAAGCCCTTTGGTACAACCGAATATGCTCTAATCCAAGTGATGCCCCAAAACACCTTTACACATGATTTCCTTAAACTTAACAGACAACCCTCGATTATTTCACCCCGGATTTAATTACAATTAGCCTTTATTTTGTTCTGATACACAACTGGTTTAACATGATAGTAAATTGGTGCTTACACAACCACAAAAATGCGAACATTAAACCGTTTTAAAAACTTTTTTCTCGCGAAATTTTATCTCAAGATATATAGCAGTGTTTTTAAAAGATTAAAGATTTGTTTCTAATATATATATATTTATTTACCAACTAAGCGATTTAAAACCTCGCTACTGACTTGGCTATAAAAGCAGACCTTGACAGTATGCTTAAATAGCGAGGTTTACTGAATAAAATCGCCATGTAGAGTCACATTTATACACATACATGTATACTAGAAACCAAATCACTGAAATACGCTACAATGTATATGGAAGTAGCATTTTGTGAGATCTTTCTAAGCCATCAAATATCAGCATTAAAAATCATTTTTGTGAAAACTCCCATTTACTGCATCTGAACCACAGACGTCACTACCGATATTCAAACTAGCTCGTTCTCCCCCCTATAAATTACGTGCCTCTATATCTATAAATTTCACATGGAAAAAAGTGCTATGTACGTACAAGCAACGCAATGATAGCGACTTGGACACATTAGGAACGCTTTGTAAAAGCTACCTTGTTTTTAAAACTTAACAATTTGGGTAGTTTTTCCGCGCTCTTCCTGCGTGTTGCTCATATTTTGATATTTTTCCAGCGCGATGCAAGGGCGGTCTGATCGAGTTGAGCGTGACAGGGTCTTGCTGCACTCGGCTAACCTGTTTGAATCCTTGCTACGCCAACGGGACGCAGTGAGTCCTTACATTGCCTTGATCAGACTGACAGTTATACTGTATATACAATCAAATATTATACGAAAAAATTGACCAAACTAACTATATTAGTAGTTATTTCACACCTATGATGGTGTGCCAGTCCAACAGGTGATGGGAACAAGCCTCAGAGTCACTGGTAACACACAGAACAATTACAGCACGGACAAAAGGACGCAACAAGACTTGCTGATGGCGTTTACGGTTTAGCCCAGAGACCATCGGGGCACAGGAAGCCCTCATCAAATCCCCCCTTACATTTAAGCATTTACAAGTCAATAATTAACCAGTGCTAACGGGTAAAAGTTCTCAAAGTAAATTCACAAAAAGACAAACAACACACATCTGAAAAAATTCACACAGATTTTCCCATAAATGTTCACTGTAGGTTTTATTTTACATTAGAAAACTGTTACACAAAGGCTACAATCTGAACTATATCTTCTTTGAGTGGCATTTAGAAGTTGAAAAGATAAACACAAGTACTACACCTCATCACTCATTTGTATATATCAAAAATTGTGTTGATCTTTACACTTGAAAACTATGTCTGGAATGTTGTAATCCATAAGAAACTTGTACTTGTGTTAATCTGAACCATAATTATGGCTCTGCTTTCTTTTTGCCTCAAGATAGTAAGCCCTGACATATTTTCTGAATTCTTAGTTTTTTACTTTCTCACTATCATAAAGAGAGCGACAAATACAGAAAGGGTTAATTGCAAAGTTGTTTGAAAACGCTTTGACCATAGCCATGGGCTTTTCTTGAAGTCATTGAAAAGTTCCTGCCATACTCAACTAGTTCTCCATGTTTAATGCTCAACACAGGGTCTATCATGATTAGGAGAAAGTTACTGTATAAGACAAATAGCCCTGAGAACTTTATATAGTCTTCATCAGAATTATACTACATTTACAGCCTTTAACATATCCTTGCATGAACTTATCAGATTTCCAATAAAACAGTTCTTCACCAATATGTTTTACGTGACACGTTTGTCAACCAGTAACAATACAAGAATAGTCCTGCAATAAATGTATGTTTTCACTGCCTTATTAATGTCACTTCTGTTTTGCGAGTTTCATAAAGGTGGCTGTACTGGAGAAATACTTCTGATTAGCTTCCTGGACCTTCTTCTCAGCGGCTTGAGGATTCACGATCTCTAAACCCTGGATAACACATAGAGCAAATGTAACAATAAATACCATTGAAACAACCTTATTTTCTAGGATTTGTTTGTTTGATTGAGGTGTTAGGTTGGGTCACTCATACAGGTGAATGGTATGATGACAGGAGAACAAGGAGGATTCCCTTTATCTGTATGAGTGCCATTGGTATCAAACAACAACAACAACACAGGACATTAAACACCGAACATATAACATTATGTCACAACAAATTGGCTTCCTGATGCGCATCCACTATGACCACTACAAGATCTCTGCACACAACAACAAACAGCAGGAAATTACTAGACCGCTACACTACAGGGCCCAATAAGTAACTGAGCTATGGTCCGGACAAGGTAAGTCCGATGACAGATACCATGCATAATTTATGTAGAAATTTGCATTAATTTACAAAAAAGGTTGAACGTTGCACATCTGCATATGGAGAAGACTGTTGTGTGTAAGTGTCAAAGTGGTATGCTACATAGTAACCGAGCTATGGTCTGGACAAAATATGTCGAACGCACGCACGGACGGACACACACCGCCGGACGGGAAAAAAAATTGCTATAAGCCCACCCTATATATATAAGGGGGGGGGGCATAATAAGAATGTGTGAATTAACCAAAACAAGTTAGCAGCAAAGAATGTTTGTAATACCTGTAATGGAGTAAAGGCAACACTAGAAGCCGTGCCAGCAATCTGTTTCTTCACTGTTGTACTTCCACCCCATACATTACTCTGTTTGGAAAGCTTTTGCTGAAATGAAGAGAACACATAAACATGAAGTATTAAGTAAAGAAATCCAATACAGCAATATTTATTTACAAACATTAACAGTATGTACAGTGGAGAAATGGATGGAAAAATGAAATATATTCTAACTGAGTTCAAATTAAAGTAATTTGTTAGTGAATAGACAGAAAGTCAACATGATTCACACCTGAGCCTAATAAGAGGGATCTAGGTTACTCACAGATTTTGAAGATTCAATATTGGTGTTTCAGTACCTGTAAAGTTTTTGATATCCTGGCTTTAGTCTTTGAATCGACAGCAGGTCCTCTTACTCTGCCTGAAGACATCTTCCCTCCTAGAGTTCCCAGAGAGAATCCCAAATCATCCTGGTAAGCATCATCCTCTATCTATAACATGGGTTTCATGGAAAATGATCATAGTGTGAAAACAGAACAATCAGTTAATGGTCTAACCTTTGAGCTCCCAAACCAGAGAGATACAATTATCCTTCTTAAATCTTCTTCATCATAATCTAGTGGTTCGCTACATATTTGTATTCTAAGCACTTTTACCACATGACTTCACCAGTAATACATTCATGTTTATCTGCTTACAAGTTTGACCATTTCGCTAAAATGTACGTAACATTCTTTGAGTGATAAATATGAGATATTAGTTCACAAATTATGAAGCCAAACAGTTTATTATTCTCATCTCCTATTATACATATCAAAATAGGTACAAAGCAGACTGATCTACATGCTATACTGCTTATTTGAAGGATATTCTGTACACAACCAGGTAAAAAAAATTAATATTCACCTCGGCAAAATTCATCCTGTTAGCTTGTCTTCTCATTTCTGTTAATCCTAATCGCTCTTTCATTTTTCTTGCCCTGTTTAACACACAAATGTTTTATTCTGTTCATTAAACTTTACAAATACTTATTATTTTTTAAGTTTATTTCTGAATGATATCCTACGGGGTCAAGCCCCATTCACAGGTTCCTAACCTACAATGACATACATACATGTACATATAAATATCACAATGATAAATGTAAGAATAGATATTTATGAACATTGAAATATTATATAAACAAAAAAATACTCGAATAAATAAACATATTTCTTTCTCCAATATTTTCTCTTTCCTCATAGAAAAAAAATAAAATAAAATAAAATAAATTTGTTATACATAAATACAAATGAATTTCATCCTCATAATCACCTATTTCTCTCAAAATTTAGTGCATGTTAAATATGTTTCTTTTAAGATTACACTTGAAAGAGTGGATATTTAAGAACATACATGTATCTATCTATTTGTGGACAAGTCGATTAAAACTGTCCATACATCTTAAAAGCGATGAATATTTAAAAACATTGATGCGAGCACATGGTAGCCTAAACAATTCTGGATTGTTAAAGATCTAGCCGGTATATTAAAAGAAATTCTAGACAGAATGTGTGGGCTGTTGTAAACTCTGTGTATACATATGTGTAAAAACATAAAGTCGAAATACTGCGACATTCTGACAGAGTAGGGATGTTAAAATGTTTACATAACTTTTTATAATCATTGCTGTCGTAATATATTGATGATTTATAACATAAAAATGTAATAAATTTTTGTTGGACTCTTTCAAGAGATGCAATATGTGTTTGTTGCCATGGATTCCAAACTACTGAACAGTACTCTAACTGGCTTCGAACAAGGGCTAGATACAAGCTTTTAAATGTCAATGTTTGATTAAAATTTCTACGCATTCTCAGTGACTTGCTTACAATTTTATTAATGTGGTCAGAGAAATTTAGATCTGACTGTAGTGTAATACCAAGGTCATTTTGTTTTGTCTGGGCAGGGAAGCGCCACTCATGATATAGTCAAACACGATCAGTGATTTTTTATTGGTGAATGACACAATAAGGCATTTTGAAATATTAAGCTGCATTTTCCATTCTTTGCACCATAAGCCTAGCCCATTTAAATCTCTTTGCAATTTAGTGCAGCATGACATGCTATAAATTGGCATATACATTTTAGCGTTATCCGCATACAATAGACATGTTGAGTTCGGGCAAGCTTTAGCTAGATCATTGATATAAATAATGAACAAAAGTGGACCAATTTAAGGTCCCTGAGGCACCCCCGAATTCACAGGCTTTGAGTTTGTATATAATCAGTCTGTGATTAACAGAATCAAATACCTTTCTAAAATCAGTGTATACACTACCGACCTGAACTTTTTTGTCAAAACAATCAGCACTAAAATCCACATATGTGACCAAATTAATTTGAGTGGATAGGCATTTAGTAAAACCATGTTGACATTCAGAAATATAGTTTCACATGATTATTTATTTCTTCAAATAAAACTCGTTCAAATATTTTGCTAAAAAGCGACAGCAGAGAACTGGCCTATAATTCTTTACGCCGTTCTTGTCGCCACATTTAAATATGGGTACGACGTTTGAAATATAAGTGTTAAAGGATAGGTGGATAGGTCACTGAGCAAAGGATAGGTCACTGAGCAAAGGATAGGTCACTGAGCAAACGATAGGTCACTGAGCAAACGATAGGTCACTGAGCAAACGATAGGTCACTGAGCAAACGATAGGTCACTGAGCAAAGGATAGGTCACTGAGCAAAGGATAGGTCACTGAGCAAACG
>JAVFBZ010160473.1:0-17815 GCA_032466195.1 Katharina tunicata | reverse complement strand
TACCGCACGTGCATCACGAGCCATGCCTCAAAAGGACGTTTTGCATGTGGTCGCAATTTCACAATTCCAATTGCTGCTTTTGTGACGATGCGTTCTGGTAGAGGAAACGATGCAGTCATACACTAAGTCCTGCTAAGGATCAAACCCGGAACCGCGCTTTTACTTTTTTTATGACAAAAAATACGGTGAAACCTTTCTTTTGCCTGGTAGTTATCGAGTACAGGGAAAACTTCTGAGTTAGGATTAACGCCCGTATAGTCACTTTCCATAACAGCATATATATAAGGATCTATAGATGCGCGTTGTTTAATTGCTTAGTGTAACGCAGCTTATTATAGCTTGTGTAAAAGAGCAAACAAAGCAAAGCACTTGACAGTTCAATGTTACTGTTGGAAAACTTGTAAACATTGCACTGATTACGATAAAAAAACAAACGTTTTGCTCTAGTAGTCTATTCGACTTAATGGATGACTTACTTCATGATCTTGTCTACGGTTTGAATCAAATATATGGAAGTCTGTTTCAATTGGTCGTAGTTATCTATAGTAACCGCCTTCATAAGCCAGAGTAAAAAATGTTTCAACTGAACGTTAACTTATTACTCCAGTCGAATTGGAATACACGTTCTGTGCCGGTACATATATTAGAAGCTGTTCCACAGATAGTTCACCAAACAGATACTGTGTGATTGTTGTTTTTTTGTTTTATCAAAGCCGTCGTCTATTGGACATTTGTACTGTGGGTATAGAAGCGTCAGGCTACTGATTTACTTATGACCAGGACAAACATGGATAATAGAAAACAACCTGATATCGCTGACAATGGTATAACATTTTCATCTGTTAGTGTGACATTGAAGAATCGACAGATATTGTACAACATCACCGGGTCTGGTAGCGTTGGTGAAGTCTTAGCCATCATGGGACCGAGTGGTGAGTTCAATTTCAGTTTGTGCTTGACCTGATAAATAGACTACTGAGAAAGGGCATCACTATTTTAATTGACAACAATCTGTTACATTACATTAAGATTTTAGTTCCTTTCCTCGCAAGACTTTAAGTATGTTCTTCGGGCTTCTTTCTGGATATATGCCATTTAATTCGTATTTACATAGATTTGGATTACATAAGACTGGGCTTTGTAATCGTTTTTTATTTACAGAGAAGGCAATTGAACATTTTTTGTTTCATTGTAATATGTTTGGTTTAAACATAATTTATTTAAGGGGAAACACATTAAGCATATAGCTTATCCTGTGTCCCCGTATAAAGAAATACACTGAAGCATTTAGTGAATTACATAAAAGTGCAGGTGCAATGCTGTACAGAGGTGCATGGGTAACTGGTGAAGAATAGAAGACGAATGGTGTGTATACACCTAACAGATAATAACATACTACATATATATAAAGTTCGAATCCCGGTCGAGGCAAGCAACATTTTCTTTTTCTACATTAATACAAAAATATATGTATAATATCCTGTAATTAGTCGATATCCCTGTGCTAGTGTGGTTACTCTTGACAAAAATATATATAATATCCCATATAAAACGTTTGGTTTCTTTTTTTAAACGAAAGAACACATTCAGTGATATATATGTTTGTTTTAGTTGAAAGTGGATTCCATGATTACGAATTGTATTTACCATACATCTGCTTTGTGGTTGAAAAGTAGGAGAAATCAACAGAAAGTGACTGGCCGACTCGTCTCCAAAACCACACAAGCAGTTAGGAGAATCAGTTAAAAAATGTGTGAATAATTCTGAAGATAATGAGCTGCAGTCATTGCGTAAGCGACATATAAGGATATTTTGCAGACGCGCTCCGCCATAAAACCAGCGTGGAGGGAGGGAACTTTGGTACATTTGGAAGAGTTTTGTTGGTGCTTTTCGGACTGGATGGCAGAGAATTACAACCACGCACAGTTTGTGGGAAAAAAAGATTGGCGAAAGGTTTCGGTTTTACAGGCAAAAAGTGTTAATAGGGGAGAATTACGAACAGAGAATAGATTGCGGACAGAAACTAAGGTTTGGAGTCTTCTCAAAAGTTTATTATTGTCTTCACTAGACTGCACGGAATAAAGCAGCGATAATCGATGGATATGGCGTCGTGTTTCGAGCTTCAAGAAGTCGTTTTTTCTGATATTTGATATGTTTACTGAACACAGTAAGATCTATTACAGAAATCTTAACCCAGCAGGTGTTCATAATCTCTCTGTCGAGTATGTGTTAATTCTCAAACTAATGGTGTAGTAAGTGTTCCAGTACACTGCACAATTTGCAATAAAATGCAATATGTTTGTTGTAGATATGTAGGTTGTCTGGAAGCCGGATTAGGCCGTGTTGCTCCATCGCGACGGTCGCCCCGACAGTCGCCCCCGACGGTCGCTTATATCCAACAATTCAGTTGGATTTCTCAGTTCTATCTCCTTTCCGAATTCAAGTGATGTGGATTACATAAGAAGTGAGTGTACGTGTGTCGAAAAAAAGACAAAATCTTAAAAGACATCAGTTTCTTGTTGTTATTGTCACGGGCGACCGTCGCAGGGGCCGCCGTCGGGGGTGGCCGCCTGGGAGACCGTCGCAACGGAGCGACATGGCCTCATCTGGGTTCCATAGGTTAAAATGTGACAGAAGTTAAACTCCTTTAGGTGCCTTGAAGATAGACTATCACTTTGTAATTAATATTGTTATGTGATTTGAGAACAAGAGCATCTATCAATCATCTAAATGGATGGAAAACGCCACTAATTCTACAACCAAGCAATCAACCAAGACAACACATATCTAGACCAAAGTATGGTCAAATGTATCATGTCAAATATTAACTTGAATTGCCTTTGATGTATACTGTTCTAGTTATATATAAAAAAGATGGGCGCTGTACAAAAGTTAGCCGTCAACAAGACAAACTACACACATTGACACATCGTGAGGTGTTGTTACTACTGAGATGCCCAGAAATAAGTGCAACTCCGTGAACACTTTGGCCAGTGATGCTACCAGGAGTGATGCACATTGCCGCTATACCACTTGTAGAACAACAGCCCTTCAACTATTTCCAACACCCGACAAAGAACCCACACCTCAACCACGCCTCTGGATGCTCCGGCCACACTAGATCGTGGGGATTTTCCTTTAAGGAACACAACTGTCGTCTTCCTGAAACTTCATAAATTCCCCACGGACCAACCCTCAAACCAAATACCAGCTTTATCTAGCATCTCGTTATCACGCAAGACAGCTGCAAAAAGTTCCGTTCCCTGCCCCTGACACACATTTCCCTTCGAACCCGACGTTCGCCATGCTCTTTAGAGTCGAGCCCCTCGCGTCTTCCATTAGGCCCACGAGAGAGACCACCAGCATTGTCGTGATTGCTGTCCTTACGATGCTGCAGAGGTAGGTGTCGAGTAAGGCTATTCGCCTCTCAACCATCCATACCGGACTGTACCAATGACAACACCCAGCATAACACAGGACATTTTCCAACACGAAGAGCAGGGCACTTTATGATGCCTCTTCGGTCAAATAAACCTAGGGCACAGGTAACTTCATCCTAATCACCCGCGAAAATTCGTTTTAGTTTCAAATTGTTTCCCTTGAAACGCTTGAATGCACTAATATGCCATACTTCAATTAGATCATGTTTTCATTTGATACATTCTGGACAATTTCGTCTAAGTTGTTTAGTCCAGATCAGTTTTATTTTTAATTAAGTTTAGCTTGCTGACATTTTTAGGTCCAGTCGTGCTTCATTAATAGTTTTATTGTTTTCCTCAAGGCATTGTACCTAGCCTAGGGCAACATTATGTTGGTGTAAACTATTACATGGAAATAAACTAAAATAAATGTAGTTATTTTAAAAATAAAAATATATAAGAAGTAACCCGAGTCCTATTAGTCATCGACTCACACCGAGGCAGTATAAAAATAGTTTGTTTAAAAACAGTATGTCGCAAGTTAAACTTGCATCACTGCTTTTATTTGCTTCTTGTTTGGAAAGTTATTCTGATACACCATTTGCTACATTACGTTTTGGCATACATATGTATTTTTTTTTAAATGTAGAGAAAGGAAATTGTGCTTGGCTCCATCGGCATTTGCACACGGGTCTCTGGCATATATAAATTAATAGAAACAATACAGATATATGTGGGTGATATCTAGATTAAAATACGCTATTTCAGTGTCCCTATGTATGTGCTTAGCGTAGAGATTGACTTGCAGCCTTTTCCCTGCATACAAATTCGATATTTCTGCAGAAAGCCTCTGTAGCCCAGTCGGTTAAAGCGATGGCTCTGCTACACATGGGCCGGTTTCACAAAGCTTTCATAAATTGACGAACTCTCAGTTATTATGACGTCCAGTGTTGAAGGTATTGTGTCGTCACCACAACTGAGAATTCGAAACGTCGCAAAAGCTTTGTGAACCAGGCCCCAGGGAACCTAAGTCGACTCCCGGTGGAGGCAAGGACCTTTTGTTTTCTCTGCATTTATAAAAAAAAAAAAACAGTTTTAATAATGACTTGACTCACTGTGCCCCAGGATGTGGACCAGAGTACCCCTATTTATATATATTCGCTTTGTGATAAAAAAAAAAGTCTGGTAGTACATCGACAAAACTGCAGCATTAACCTCTGACTTTGACGTAAATATGTGAACTGCAATAAACAACCTACCGTCAACAAACTTGCCGCAAGGATGCAAAATGTAAAAAAAAAATGCCCGTCACCTCCTGGTGTATTTCAAGGTGTCATATGATCCCTTTATAATTAGAATAGGGTGTGTGTAAACAACGTCTTTCGTAACTGTTACGCGTCGATACAAAAAAAATAAGACAATATACTTCACTCGCATTATGCTAAGTTACTCAACGAAGCACAATCAGTGTTGTCAGTGTGAAGCTTCAAGTACCAACTTTGCTGAGTTAAAGCCATCTGACTTATTACAACAGGTTCGGGGAAGACGACTCTGTTAAACTGCATTGCCGGAAGGCAGAAACTTCTCTCAGGGGAGATAACTATCAATGGAGCCACCGTGGACAAAGATGTCAAAAGAAACATCAGCTATGTTCTACAGGATGATTTGCTTTTTGCCAGTTTAACGTTGAAAGAAACTATTTACGTGAGTCATCCAGTCATTTATTTTGTAACTCTAATCCTTATTTGTTTTGGCACTATGTTTCTTGCCGAATTTACAGTTATGGCAAAACAACATTTTGGTTTTTGCTTTGTATTGCTATATGACTTTCAGTTCATTTCACTAACCGTTGTTTTAGTTTGCAGCTATGTTGAAATTACCGTCCTCCATGTCTCATACAGAAAAGATGGCCAAGATTGAGTATATCGTGAATGCTCTCAACCTACGGCACTGTTTAGATACACGTAAGAAAGTGTTTCTTCTTTTCTGTTTTTTTCGATGATTTTTTTTTCTCTTGTAACTCACGCTTGCTCAGGCTAATCACAAAAAAAACTTAGTTTTTTGTCTTCCCTTGATAGAGTAATGATTCGAGACCTACTAGCTAATAAATATATATGCCAGTACCAGATATACAGAATAAGCCAAACAAGAAACAGATTTGTGGGTAATATCTGGATACAAAAACACAATTTCAGTGTCACTGTGTCAGTGTTTACTGTTTGAGAAAGAATCATAGGCTTGTCCTGGATAAACGAATCGGTCGATCTACCTTAGGCCTGTGTAGCTCATTCGGTTAGAGCGCTGGCAATCCGAATGTTCGAATCCCGGTTGAGGCAAGCAAAAAAAGATTGATGTACATTTATAAAAAATATATAAATAAAAATCTATCCAGAAACTAATCTCTAAGAATTTATCTAGAACATGATATTCTGCATCGCTTTCAATAAGTAGAGATCCTTGTTCCAATGTGATTACTTTTCTCACAAAAAATATAAGTGATCTATATCTTAACAACACGTGTTATCCATCATCAACTCTCATTACCTTTATCTCATAGTAGCATAGCATAAATATTTCGAGTCGTTCCCGCACCTGCACGCGTTCCACCATTGTTAAAATTTAGGGAATTCGTTGGGAGTCATGCGGTGACGTGGGGTGCCATGCAATGCCACCCAGGCTGCGCAGTACATAAGACAGGTCGTGCACTGGGTGTTGCTTGACATCGCCTGACCTCACAGGTCGTGCCGCATGTGCGTTGGTGGTTGGGTGTTGCGCAGAGCATGGTGGTGTGTGTTTGTGCAACTGGGTGTTGGCTATGGTGTGGGTTTGTGGGCAAGAGGGAGGAGAGAGGGGTGGTGAGTGGCAAATATGACGTCACGATCGTCTGGTCAGTGAATGAGGAATGGTCGGGTTGAGTGATTGGTTGAATGAATAGGTAGTGATCTTGAACAGTGTGTGTGGGGGACCTAGTGTTGGTTTGTATAAATAAGGAGAAAAGAACACCACATTACAACAAAAAAAGACAATTGAAAAAGACACTACATTAGATTAAAAAATAAAATACAGTATTAACAATAGTACACATCGGATCTCTTTTTATTTCGGAAAAATAAATGAACGAAGAGAAAAAAAATCCAACAAAAAAGGAATGCCAATGAAGAGTTGGGTGGCCGTAAAAAGGCCTTTGGAACGGCGCCAAGCCTATAGCCTACCTGGAGAAGGGTTTCAACCTGGCCTGTCTCACCCTTTACTCCCTGCACAACAGTCTTGGTTCTAGTCTGTTGTGGGGGCACACACCTCGAACAGGTGATACCCTTCAACGCGAAAGTGGATGATAATGCACCGTTCCAAGTTGGTCAAGGCTCTCTCCATTCTCAATGGTGGGTTGATCAAAAGCTGGTTTGTAGCTGTTAGCGCTGGCTGGCTGGCTGGTAGAATGAAATTCATAAGCGTTTTGGCGGTCCTTTTATCGGATTGCAGTGGATTGAAGCTTTTCTCAACGACAGTCAATGCGACATTCGTTGATTGGTCCTTCATAGTGTAAAGGGTGTAATGTTAAAGCACACATACAAATGAGGACTGTTAAATACATAGGATTTTATAAGGGGGTTCATTGTTTATGTGTAAGTATTATATTTAAAAAAACGGATGCTTTTTTGTATGTCTTAGTGGAAGGTTCTAGTGCTTCATTCTTATGGTAGGAAAAGTATATGCATATAAAAAGACGGGTTGAGCCGTAGTAGGACAAAGCTCTGTGACGAGAGTAGACGCCTCCAACCACCACAGAAGCGGCAACCCAGTTGACCACTCGGGAAGGACCAGCCACGGGCACCAGCACACTCGTAACCCCTCCGGTGAGCTCACTACCTTATTATAGAGTATGCTGACACGGCGGGATTGAATTCAACACCCATCCCGCACGTGTGATGTTCACCGACATGACCAAAGTGTACAAGCCAGTGCACATCATTCATCTCACTTGCCACGGTTGGAACGTCCTTAAAGAGGTCATGCGTGTCTTGAATCTAGCGCGACTCCTCCCGAGTTTCAACCTACAATGAAGAGGATTTGCGGCTTACGATGCATGGAATTCGACAGGATTTTGATTTCTACGGGGATGTTCGATTGAGCCAGACCTACTATAAGAGCCACTTTTTCATTCATCTCAAGCGATGTATGGTATACGCGGTCGTTTGGTCCACACTAACCGTCACGTCTCGGCGTGGCACTGAACGAAGAGGCCTGGGAGATGGTCTCCAACACCGCTGTGGATACTTTCCTTGCCAACCATCCTGAAACGTCCGAACCGATCAGCCCGCCAACCCTAACCCAAACGTTGAATAGAGTCACGTTGGCGCGTCTAAAAACCGTGCGGTTTCCCTGCTAAGACGAACACATCAACCCCATCCTAGTTACACTTCGACAAAAGTACTGTGGTGTCTGTGCCAAAATACACGGGATGACTGACTATACCTGCATGACGATGGATGCGATGGATAGTCCTGGGTTTATACCCTTCCTATACCCTGTCCGGTAACTTGGAATCACCTTAGATCGAAATGTGAATGTGTATGTACACCACCACGCTGTGAAGATGACCAGACCCATCTTCGAACGCCTCTGCATTAGACCAACTACTACAACGGGAAACACATACCTTCTTTCTACAGTAACGCGTGAGTTTTATGGTTTTATTGTTGACGCCATAGTCAATAAAAAGAATGTTGTTCTTTTGTCATTTGTTATTTGTTGTCGTGTGTAGGTCGTCTTAGTGAAGGTCTTAGTTTTAACGGTTGTCGTATGCTGTTAGATGGTCCGCACGTCAGAAAGCATGCTACACTTTCACTGCCTCCTGCAAGGCATGTTTTATGTTGACGTCTTTTATTGGTTCGTCCTTAGATCCAACAGCAGGTGTCACAATCTACTGTCCCATGACGATGGTGTTTGAACGACTGTTGATCACCCTTATGGAATTGTCGATGCAGTCCAGGCAGTCTGGCCGTAGCGACTCTCCCACTATATAAACATGATTAACATCCACATAAAGGTAATTAAAAAATGTACCTACATTGAAATACATAAAAGCCGCGATGTCGTTTAAAACAGGGAGTCGCCGATAACTATAAGACTCTATGCTAAACAATAAATAAACACATAGAATACATACATCTGAACATGTCACATCGTATGTCCGAACGATAGTAGTTTTGATCGATATAAAAGACGTACGTCAAGGGATGGTGTTACATTTAGAAATCCGAACACACTCCACTGCTCTTACCTGGACACTTACGTCCAAGACTTGCGAGCCTAAAAAAGTGCGGCCTTGGCCATGTTTGAGGATGGGCGGGTGAATCTACGACTTTTACTCCTGTAAATTGCTGCTTACAGAAGACGTGCTCGATCAAGCCAAGTACTCTGACGCCATTTGTCACTATTACGAGCACCAAGTCCTTACACACACTCAAGCAATCTTCACATCAACGCTCGCTGTATTGTGCTCATTATGTCAGGGGTCCTCACGTCTGTGGTGGGGTGTTGTTTGACGCGTTCCTGTACTAAGGGTGCCTGTAGGATGAGACGTCGCAAGATCACTTGCAAGACCACTGGCAAGACCACCACCACAACTCACCCGAGGCTCGATTAAATGTCAAGTCCGTTGTACTATGACGCCCACACTTCAACCGCGTACAGTGGTGTGGAGCCCATAATGTTCAGCAGTGATTAAAGGGTCAGCCGACCTACACGTTACACTGACCCGCCCGTTGTCACTTTCAGCGAAATCGTATGATCGTCGGTGGGATCTGCAAATGCCATTCAATGGCAGGCTGATTTGGAGGACATGCAAAACTTGGCCAAACACAGCGACGGATAGCGTTTCCTACTCACCTGCATCGACGTGTTCTCCAAATACGCCTGGGTCGTCCCTCATCGTACCAAAACGGGTGTGCATTTGATACCAGCCTTTCAGCCACCAGGGCCGAGGGCTGTACTCGCAGAAAGAGGAATTTCTTAATGCAGTCTTTCAGCAGTTTTTTTTTAACGCAAACACGATGTATTTTACTTTCACACCTGGAACAAAACCAAAGCATTTGGGATATAACGGTTTGATCGCCTGTTCAAGGGGAGCATGTACAAGTTTTTTACAGCGGCCAACACGCCACTGTACCACGACGTCGTGTCAGACTTGGTAGTGGGATACAACACGGCGTACCATTGCAGTATTCAAAGGGCACCCGTAGAGGTCACCCATCGTAAGCAAGCGACCGAACGTCGCTCTGTATACGGATCTGAAGCGACCTCCACGCCCAAGCCCGCTGAGTTTCAAGTGGGGGACTAAAACAGTCTACTTACCCAATTGGAGCGCGGAACATTTTCGAGCCAAACAACGCAACAATAAACGTCCGATAGTGTACACGCTTGAACAAAGCGACGGAGGACGTACCATTGGGTCAAGTGGTTGGGCTGGCCCTCGACGTTTAATTCCTGGATTCAAGCAACGGCTTTAAAGTGTATTTAAGACACAGGCTCACGACCGTTGGTTAGTCGTAGACGACACCCTATTGTCTTAAACAGGGAAAGGATAGGATTGCGCAGATCTTGTGGACCCCCAGCGCGAAAAAACGGTTGGGTGTGGGATTGACTGTACTAATCACGTTAGAGCTGTGGATTGGGGCGATCACGCTCGATTTTACGTCGATCCACCGCTACACGGCTGGAAACCTCACCAACAACGTTGGCCACGGTGCCCACGTCGAGCAACCCACCACACGTCACCCCAGCCAATCTACCTTCAGCTACCACCTACCCCGCCTCGTCGCCTTAAACCTTTAACCTTGAACGCGACTCACCGACACTATACTTACGCCACCACACCACATGACCTGGGGCCGGTTGCTTGAAGCAGTATTAGCCGCTAATACCAGATTAAATCACTAATTGCGGTATTACTGAAGGCCTTCAACATAGCGTGACGTCATGCAAACTAGGATTTAACGTATTACTGCTTTGAGCAACTGCCTCCAGGCTCCTGCATACACAAGATATTAGCGATCTGCACGCCAGATGCATAGTTTTATACTGTCTTTGAGTTTATAAATCAATTTAAAAGATGTGGTTACTACATCATACCACAAAATTTTACCTGACAAACTTAAACTAACAAAAAGATAAATAAATTATGTTCATTTTCGAACTCACCTTTTTAAGTTTTCAAGCAATCCGCCATCTTTTCTTTCTGTCCACTACGCATGCGCGTGGGATATCAGAAATATGATGTCACTGTGATCTAAGCCGCAGCTAACAACTGTGACATCAAGCCTGTGAACAAAATATGATGTCACTGTGACATTAGCTGCAGCTAACACTGTGATATCACACCTGTGACCAAAATGTTATGTCACTGTGACATTAGCTGTAGCTAACAATATGATATCACACATGTGAGCAGAATATGATGTCACTGAGATATCACCATTAGATCACGTCATGACTGAAGTCTGAATCGGTATCCATGTCGATCGGAAAACTTGTCAATAAAATTGTAATAAAACTCCAGCATGCGTTGCTTGGCGTTCTGATACACCATACACCTGATTTGCCAAGGTAAACTGTATTTGATGTTTTTCTTCTTTGAGGAGACTTCGAACGTTTCGTCATCGATGACACACTGTAAACTTTTCGATCACCCTTCTAGATTTTGTTAACGGTGACTGACCGAAGGTCACTGGTGATCAGGCTGTTTTACACAACCTGGATGTGGGAGTCCGTCCTGAGAGGAGAACAAGAAGACTACTTATCCGTTGTGGGCCAATGAAGCCCCGATTGACGAAGATAGAAAGGCGGTGTTGGTTTACAGAATCGACATCTTTTTATTGGATGATAACATCAATACACATACATGTCTGTTATATTTAAAAAGACAATGGCTGGTGATCATGGGAGAGCATAACTTGACAAAACTCAGATACACACTCTGAAAAGTGGTGGTGATTTCCACACTTATATATCATATACTCTTTTGATACAGCATTCATATCATGCCATTACATGTACAAGTTCACATCAACACAAATGTAGCGTTTCACGATGTTGAAATTATACCGACCAGAGTTGAAACCCAGGACGGGCAGTTGTGCGAGGTAGTTCAGTTTTTTTCTTCAACACCTCTGGATACGGGGGTTTGGTTTGACCTGGTGTCTGAGCTGGTATGTTGGCGTCTAGGGCTTGGGTCACGTTCTCAAAATTGGACACCAAAATACGCTAGCTACCAGCACTGATGGTATTGAGATACTCTAGGAACGTGGCGATCATGTCGTGTGGTCACCTTCGGATACAAAACATCGTGGGTAAGTTGGAATTCACGGTAACGTTTATGGGGATGTCATGATCGAGTCACACGGTTTTACTGGTGGTTTCAGTGGCGTCTAAGGGTTGTAGGTAAGCCTCAAAATCAAAGCAGGCACGATAAGGAAAGTTCATTTCGTGAGGGTGTCTGTGTATCCCTTGCTTAATGAGTTCGTCAAAGGCGGTCGCTGTTAAACACGCCACCAGGGTAGATTTTTTTACCGATGCGTCACAGCTTTTCTCGTTGCGGCACAGATTAAAGACACGATCAAACAGTTGACTTCACTGGGAACACTAGTACCAGACGTGATGGACTACCTCTGGGAAATACCGGACTTCAGTGGTTTCTCGATGGTGGAGGATAAGCCCGTAGGTAAGATTTGATTCAAAGGCTGCTGTTTTTTCGGTGTAGGTCCCTTGCACAAAATGATCTAATCCCGGGACATCATGTACACGAAAGTTACACTCTACCTTTTAACCCAGCTTAATAACCATAAAAAGACCACCAAACTACACCGGAACATACCAACAAGCTACCTACCAGTCACGATGAGTGACCACAATGACGACCATCCGAGGAGATATATACCATCACACCGTCTCCGTGCTCTCAGACAAAGACCACGCCTAGATGCTTAATATATACAGTGAATGGGGATATGCCTGGAGGGTGGTTGATTCGAGACATCCGTGCTGTTAGATCACGGCATATCTGATTGCATACGGAAGCATCGAGGGGGAGGACGCACCAGACGTGATAGACTACCTTTGTGAGATACCGGATTTAAGTGGTTTATGGATGGTGGAGGATAAGCACGTAGGTAAGGTCTAATTCAAAGGCTGCTATTTGGTCGTTTTAGATCGCTCGCACAAAACGATCTAAGCCCGGGACATCATGTACACGAAAGTTATTTTTGTTGTTGTATTGACAATTTGAGTTTAATTGATTAGACTTTAACGTCGTCAATCTTCATTGACTTTTTTTGGATGTGCCGCATTTTCATCACTCATTCAATTGATGTGTGTTTGCATATCGCTAACATATTCCTTCATATCATGTATGGTTCAAATTGTTATGTTATTGTTTTTTGCGTACGTTTGATTAAGGCTTAGTTGTCAAATAACTGATAAGAGTAATATATGGACACTGACACTGTGACTCATGCAGATCCTGTAAAATAAATATATTTTGGACGAATTCATTTGATAATCCAGTCTGTTGAGACTAATGTATGGACTTCCGGAAGTATGATTAAATAATGTGAAATTATTTTGGTAATCCAGTCTGTAGAAACTGATGTGTGGAAATCGTCGTATATGTACACGACGAGGTGATTTATGACTTGTTGCAAAGTCGATGACTGATGAGAAATTAATTGGATCTGCAAAGGCGAGATGCCTTGATTTTATTTGCTAGCTAGGCCTACTTTTATATTATTTTCTTCTGTAACGCCAAATATTTTGAGACAGAAACTAACCTACCAAATGATCATTTTCTTTGAAGCGCTGTTTTGAGTTATGTTTCTTTTGTTTTGATTTTATTTGGATCCATTGTATGCTTTTGTTATTTATTGTATAAGCGATATTATCATGATTTTGGTTGTATTGCTGTCCTGCATGTAAACCTTGTTGTACAACTGCAGATCGCCCATTCGATGATCAACCTCCACGTCTCGACTTCGCCTTCTCCGGCTTTGATTTTTGTTTTCCTGTTGTTGTTTATTGGATTCGGTTCAATGATGAGGACGTCCACATCATGTTCCGTTGGAAATACGTTAATTTCTTCATACAAATCAGATGATGAGTCGCGACGTCATGCCGTTTGTCCAAAATTCCGTATTTCTGTCTAAATTTAATTCTACTGTTCTATGTTTAATTTTATTTACCTTGGGGTTTTTTTTTCCAATATTTTCCTACCAGATAAAGATTTGAAAGGAAAGTGTGGGAGATATGTAGAAAATATGATTTTATATGCATGTATTAAATAAATTGTATGTTAACTTCTCACTCACTCCCTTAAGGAAATAGACTGTGTTAAAGTTGTCACACACTAAATCTTTACAGTTATTGAAGATTTCACTATCCTGTGTTGATACATTGGATTTTGATCATGACATAATGTAATTTGTGTTGATGTGAACTTGTGCATGATATGGCATGTTATGAATGCTGTATCAAAACAGTTTGTGATATATATGGTTGGAAATCACCACCACTGTTAAGAGTGTATACCTGATGTGTGTCAATGCATGTTCACTGAGGATTACCAGCCTCGTTAAATATTATAGATATGTATGTGTATGTATGTTACCATCCAAAAACAAGAAGTCGGATCTGTAAACTAACACCGTCTTTCTATCTTCGTCACTCGGGGCTACTGTGGCTCACAACGGATAAGTACTCCCAGGACGAAACGCACATCCATGTTGTGTAAAAGAGCCTGATCACCCGTGACCTTCGGCCATTCATCGTTAACAAAATTTAGAAGGGTGATCGACAAGTTTACACTGGCGACCCAGACGAGACTCGAGTGATTAAAGAAATATAGGAAAGGAAAGTTTACAACAGGTAAACATGTTGTCGTCTCGAACAAGTCTAATAAATGGGCAACTACACCGTAAAACGCGATGCTTTACACGCAACCGCCCATTCCTCATTCACTGAGCAGACGAACGTGACGTCATATATGCCACGTCACTACCATCTGTCTCCCCCCCCCCCTCTCGCCTACACACTCACCATAAGCAACACCCAGCTGCGCAAAAACACACTACCATGGTCTGCACAAACCCCAACCACCCCTGTGCATTTGCCGTAACCTGTAACCGAGCGCACCACCTGTATTATTTACCGTTCAGTCTGGGTAGCACCGCACAAATTCCATATCTTTTAACATAGGTGTAACGCGAGCACGTGCGAGAACGACTCAAACTGCTCATTCTATACTACTTCTTATTCATCACACGGGCAAATTTGTAAAACTGACTACAAAGCAACTAATATGCTCATGTTTATGTAACTTTTTATATTTGACTGTGCATAATTTTGATTTGATTACAGCAGTGGGAAATGTCATGAATCGAGGATTATCAGGTGGGGAAAAGAAACGAGTTTCCATCGCATGTGAACTCATTACAAACGAAGATATACTCCTTTTAGATGTAAGTGTTCTTTTTAATTCAAAAGCTGCGGAAGGACATTGATAATTGTTTTAAATATTTCTTCTGAATACCCAAAGTCGTTCACAAATGACAACTATTTAATGTTTTAATATGTATATTGATTAAGCCACAAACTAACAACACAAACGTTCAAGATTTTTAACATATTATGGAAATAGTATCCATCGTTTGTGTTGATGGGAAAGTTATCAATACAAAGTGTATTCCACTGTTCTGAGAATACTATGGAGCAGAGAAACAAATGAAAACAGTTAGCAGATTAAAGTATGCTACCATCATCAGGCCTACATATATACTTACATGTTAAAGTGATATATAATCTTATACCTCTAATTTTTTCCAACAACTACATTTGTATTAAATATTAGTGTCATAGCTTTTAAGTGTGACTGTGTGATGATACGAACTTCATGCTCTAAAGGGACTACCAATAACGTTTAGCACATTCATTGTATCGTTATCGTTACAGGAACCAACGTCAGGTTTAGATTCTTTTACAGCCTTTCAGTTGATCACACAATTAAAGGAATATGCATCAACATTGAAGAAAGCTGTCATAATGACAATCCATCAACCATCAAGTCAAATGTTCTACTCCTTTAATAAACTACTACTTCTAGCTAAAGGAAAGGTAAGTTGATAAAGTATAGAATGAATAAAATTGTCTTATTGAGGAATCTTAATCAATGTCAGTATCTATAACATTGTCAGCTTAATTGTATATGTGGTTGAACTGAGGCTGGTTATCGAACATATGTTATATACCAACCTGCATGCATGGCTCGGAGTTTCTGTGGTATCATATTACCTAAACTTAATCTATGGAACTAGTAGATTTTCGCATGAGCGTTGTTTTATTGTGTTGTATCAATGTTCTGTGTTGCTTTGTTTGTGTGAAGTGTCGCTCAGGGTGATTACTTTAGGCGTTATTTCTAGCATTGATCTGTTCTAGCAACGCTGTGTTCCTGTTCTTTCTAATTTTTCGCAAAGGATGAAGCCCAATAACACTAGTTTTAAGAACGGCTGGTTCACGGGAGTTTCCTGTTCTTTGGTACTAATTTTCTTGTTTCGTCAAGTTGTGTTGCCAGTGACATAAGGCGATGACAAGCCGTCCTAAGAGTGATAAAGCCATAAATCCTCAGTTTCAAATCAATAAATTATTAACGTTTTACTGGAGAGTGTACTAAAACATAACAGCAAAGAACTCCTCACCCCTCACAGATGCATCACAATAATGTAATATGTATTCAATATTATTTCTTCTAGAATACAAAATACTTATTTAAATATAATTATTAAAGGTTAATTAATAATATATGTTATCATTTCATTCCCCTAGAGCGTATACTTTGGTCAAGCCAGTGGAGTGCTGGATTTCTTTGAGCATTGTGGTTTGCCTTGTGGACAAAATTACAACCCTGCTGATTTTATATGTAAGTGCATATTCTAACAGGTTTATCACATTTTTATACAGAGCTGCTCCTTTATGGATTCCGATGAATATCTCGCAAATGCGGTACATGTAAAACTTAACTACCAGGCAGATGACAAATGTAAATGATAACACTACTATGACATGTGGCGCTGCACACGGATCTGTTTTAGGGCCTTTGTATAAGCGATATCCCGAATACTACTAACCTATTATAAATTACTTTGTTGTCGGGTGACACCAGTTTACCTGTTTTTCAAAAGACTCGCCATATGTCATTGACATGGTTTAATGAATAGTTTACTAACGTAAAGGATTAACGAACAGGTTAAAAGCCTATGTAACATATCTCCCGAAGACAAACTAACAAAGTTCAGATATTAAACCATACCGTATTAAACAGTATGGAAGTGTTCGCCTGTGATCAGGTATCTGTGGACAAGAACAGATATTAGTATTTATTTCAGTAGAACCATCCATAGATCCATACAAAAATGCAGTTGACATAATGCAAACTCAATCGGTTGAATGCTAATAAGCTTATCTTAAATAAGCAAAACTAAATTTATGTTTATTGAAACTTATAAACGAAGTCTGAGCGTAATATTGTTACGCCCCAGTAACACTTATTTACAAATAAATATTGAAATAGAAAGGGTTAAGCAGTTTAATTTAAATGATCAACTGAATTGGAAACCTCACATTGATTACATATGTAAAAAGGCTGCAAGAAGCATTGTTGTCATTCACATATTAAAAACAACGCAACTAAAATATATTATTATCCAGTAGTATGCACTAATGTATCCTTATATTACCACTAAGTACCTTAAAAATTATTTACAATGCCATTATTTTGCCCAACTTTGATTATTTTTATACGGTTTGGGGTAACACAGATAAATGTGTTTTTAACAGATTAATTAGACTTCAGAAGTGAGCTCCCCCACGTACCCCCACGAATCAGTTATTTTCTGATCTGCAGTGTTTATCACTGGAAACACGGATAACTCTCAAATCTATACTAATGCATAAAATGAATAATGGGCAAATGCCTGCATACTTGCTTGATCTCTTTCAACGCGTTCAGTCGAGGATAAGAGCTGCTCTTCACTCTGACTTCTATTACCCTGCCCAAATATCGAATTTTTCAAATATGGAATACTATTCCAGTAACGATCAGGAATGCCCAATCTGTCACATGTTTTAAAAACAATGTTTTAAAGTCAGAGCTACTGCCACAGAAATTTTAGTATATGTATATTTTTATCCCATCGGCATATTATGCCGTAGTAATAATGTCGTCACGACGTCCGTCCGTCCATATAGAGGACTTGAACAAGATGTAAACAATACGTCTTTGGAAACACATTGGTCTTGTACTAAACTACATTCCTATTTAAAATGGGGCCATTCCAATCAAATTTCTGGTTTCC
>JAVFBZ010160462.1:0-17815 GCA_032466195.1 Katharina tunicata | reverse complement strand
TACGTTGGCCCCCCCCCCCCCCCCCCCCTCTGCATGCATAAAAAAACACAACATGGACCCACACACGTGTACAAAAATCGTTGTCGGTCTACTACAATTAACATTCAACTGACACACTATCAAAAGAAACCATTTCTCTCTGGCGCCTTGGAGATCATAATTGGCACATCCTCCTCCTTTGATCAGGACCCTCTTGGGACCCCCATTGAAACCCCCTAGTGGGCCCCCTTTCAAGGAGCAATAGGGGTGTATATAGAAAAGGGATGTTGTTACATATTGAGTTGTTTAGAGACTCTCTGGAGAGAAATAAACACACATGCTTAACATATGGCATACTGGCATCGGTTTACTTCTCTAAAAACATATATGTATATTTGTTTGTATTGCAGGCAATTTATGTGTGGTTTTTATTTTCTCTCAGTTTTGCATAGACAAAGTATATACATGAGGTTTATCTACTTTGGGGAATGCTTTACGTCAATAAAGTAAATTCATCAACAAAAGTAAATAAATAAATTCTTATATAACTCATTTAAATTCCTTAAAGAGCGTTGGAATAGCTCGTTGGTCATGCTTTCCAACCTTATGTCATCAGACTGTGTCAATTGTAGTTTTCATGAGGTTTCTTCCCGTTTTTCCCAATATGCACCTTGAAATAAAGTGAAATACCCTTGAGTTTGATGTTAAATGCCCAAATAAATAAATAAATAAATGGTCCGGGCGCTAAAACCTTTCGCGGGTTACTGACCAGTCCATAAATTGCTGTATTGCCCTCATCTCGCTACATTATTTACAGGTTATATGTACAAATATTACACAGCTTGATTTGAAGGAGAAATGGGTTCTGAATTTTAAAATGTTGGTTTTCCGGGCAGTCTCTTTATTGGTTGTGGCTAGCAAGGTTAAACATCTATAACTCCCCACTATGTCCGGATCATATCCCCACTGCGATTGGTCAGAAATTGTCACATGGTCAATGAAAATCCTCTCTCTTGATGATCGCTGTTACGCGATAAATGGCAGGTGGTTGGGTGGGAGCCTCCAGTGCCGTGTGCTCTATGAACTTAGAGGCATCAGGTAGCGGATTTCTTGTGGTGTTCTATTTTTTCGTCCTGTAAAAGTAATTTGGCGTTTTCTGTGTTGCCATTGTCCTTTTTGGCTGACATGCCGTTATGAGTGAAATAACCTTAAGTATGGCGTAAATCAAAACCCTAATCAAAGAGAGTAATTGGAGACTGTATGGATGACCACTTCCAGTTCATTTTCGGTGCAACGTATCAACATTTTTCAAGTAATGATTCATTTTTGATTTCATGGCTTGAAAATTTTCTTAGCATCTAGATCGAACTTTTCCATCGAAAGTCTTCAGTTACCCTAAAAAAACGGCAATGTAAAACAGTCGACATAATAAATTAATTTATATCTTCAACCAAACGCGAGTCAGTTATTAAGTTACAGCAAGAAAAAAAATAAAGAAATTAAAATGCAAAAAGCCTTATGTCTGCACGCAAGAAAACAAGTAGCTTTCATGGTCTGTTGGACAAATGCATTAATTCATGTTGACTTAAAGAAGTTTTTACATGGCTTGGTCACAGAGCTGTGAATTTATGTTATACCAAAGCTTTCTACAGGCTGAAGTTTTATGAAGAAAAAATAAGTTGTTCTTAATGTTGTTGGATGAGTAATAAATTAATTATATCTCTGCTAACGAGTCGTTTGACCCAGTTTCACCTCGCAGATGTCTTTCTCGCTTTTGGCCTATTAACGGGGTCATGTTAACACTGCTATGGTTTGTGATGTTAATTGTAAGTTAAGGACAATACTTAATAACATGTGACATTTTTAAACCCAGATAATGATAAGTTTAAAGATTCCCTCTGGATAAGGTCAGTATCGTGGGGGCACATTATCTGGTTGTTGGAATACACCGTCCATCATAAAAATGAGATACCCTTGAGCGTGTCGTTTAATACCAATCGATCATCATTTAGGAAATAGTAATAAATTTAAGTGTTTGTTTCTGTGGGCGGGTGGCAGGTTTGGAGCTTCCTGTGCCCTGGTGCTCTCTGACCTAAGGGGTGGGTGGTTAGACAGGAGCTCCCTGTGCCCTGGTGCTCTCTGACCTAAGGGGCATCAGGAAGCAGATTATTGTGGTGTCCAGTCTTTTCTCTCCTGTAAATGTATCACAGTGTCTTCTGTTTTGAGAGCAACGTTTCCTCCACCGATTGGTCTGGCGCGGCGTCCTATGAGTGGAATAACCTTAAACCAACAAACAAACAAATCCTTTTTATGGCCTAAATATCATGGATGACGCAATGTTGTGACTCAGTTGGCTACCCTGTTTAGAGTACCATGTTAATTGGTTGCCCTGTTTGGAGTACCCCATTTGTTGGCTACCCTGTTTAGAGTACCATGTTAGTTGGCTGCCCTGTTTGAAGTACCCCATTAGTTAGTTACTTCAAGCTCCAATGCTGGTCCGAGCTCACCTCTAGAAGTATTTGAAGGAAGTTTGTTATAGTGTAACTTTTTATAATATATGTTTTTTATGTCGGTCCCTTTAAGGCAATTGAAAAGCACCTTTGAGCTGTTAATATACATGTTTCTTTTGATGTCTTGAAGGCGTGTCAAATGATTTGAACCATGTAAAAAGCAGTACTTTGTGATGTGTTGGCGGGCTGGTATTACTATTACATGCTAGTCAAAATACCCTCCGAGCCACCTTATAAAGCATATTAAAAAGCTGTTAGGACTTGTATGAAATCTCTTTCAATTAAACATGAATGTATTCAACAAGTTACAAAACTGACATATGAATTGTGTAGATTTGTGAGGTATTATCTTTTACCATTGGGTGGGTGACTTAAGCGGGAATTTTCTGTACCCTGGTACTCTAAGCTAAGGGGCATCAGGAAGCCAATTTATTGTGGTGTCCTGTTTTTCGTCCTGTTAATGTCTTGTTTGTTTTCAAGTGAGGATTAGGGTTTCTCATATATGAAAATAACCTCAAGTACTGCGATGATCTTAATTACCCTAAATGCTCAACAAATTCGACCGCCTTTACAACTTATAAAACTACATGTACATTTCATGCAAATGGTAAACAATGTAGACATGCAATTTTGACATTTTTATGAAGGGCAGACTTTAAATTACCAGAAAATGTAAGTTTTAGTTCCAAATTCACACTTAAACATTCAATAAATTACTTAAAGTTTGTACCCTTAGAGGTCGCATTTGTTGGGGATTTAGGGTAATGATCAAATCCGCTTTGAATAACGTTAACATAATGGATTTCACTAAATGTACCAGCAGGATGAGGAGTCTTGATTTTGCCACCCGCTTGATAACAATTAAGTCTGTGATCATACAACAGGACTTGAAAACCCACATTGGAAAGCTGTAAATAAAAATTACTATATTATTATATTAATAGTTCATTTGTTATTCTTTATATCAATGCATTGAGATATGGTGGAAGATATTATAAAAACTAGAAGTACAAAAAAAAAGGTCTTTGATAGAATCTGGGAAAAATAAAAAAAAAATAAAAATTATAGTAAAGAATATAATTTGTTTTAGAGGCATATAGAAGTTGAGGTACTAAATATAAAACAAGGCTTTATGGATAACAACTTCCGGTTTATTAGATAACAACTAGAAAACTCATGGAATCCATTCAAATTCACAGACTTTAACCAAAATTAAACAGAGACCAGGGGCCTGTTTCACAAAGTGATCTTAGCTTACGTTGAACGTAACTACCATGACAACACAATGCCTAAAGTACTGGTCGCCATGGTATTTACGTTGAGCGTAGCCTAAGATTGCTTTGTGCAACCGGCCCCAGGGCTTCTTCGTTCCAACCGCATACAATCAATTGATCTCAACCATCCCCCGCTAAGCAGTTCACAGTCATCTAACTTTCAACCATTTGTTAAAGTTCTATACTTACCTATTGCCATCTTAACAATGTAAACCCTGGCCACTCGTCTGTATACCCCAACCATTGCTTATACAGTACTTTAACGCAAGCTGTGTACTTAGTCAAACCCTTTAACTAACTATATATCCGTCTCATTATATCATTGTAAAAAACACAGTTTGTTGTACATATATAATAAGCTTGTCACCTGTTGTATCATATGCTTGAAAACGATGTTAGAATAGGCATCGAAACGTTGCAACCTACATGTAATAAACCAGAAGTTGTTATCCATAAAGCCTTGTTTTATATTTTATATTAAGAATATAATAGACCCTGTTTCTGTATAAGTGGTTGAACATTTGAGCTATGATTTCTAATCTGAGTAATTAAAATATTTGAAATACAGATTAAGAATTATACAAAGACAAAAGTAGATGTTTTTATGTAGTTGTGTTTGTTAAAAACAAACAGTTTTACACAAATAAATTAATTGCGCCTTGTCAATTTTTAATATGAATTCAAACACACAGTAGGTAACATAATGTAAGATTTCGAAGTGTACAAAAAAATATTTATCCTGAATATATAATAAATTGAGCTGTTAAATGATGAAGTAATCAGCTGAAATAATCATAATAAAGCAGAAACCAGATAAAAGAAAAAAAAATCAAAAATGTAATTAAAAAAAGTAATCTTTTTATTTTTAAATTAATTCATAATCACAGAAATTCAGTAACTGGTTTTCAAAATAATCATAATAAAGCAGAAACCAGATTAAAAGAAAACAATTTCAAAAATGTAATTAAAAAAAGTAATCTTTTTATTTGTAAATTAATTCATTATCACAGAAATTCAGTAACTGGTTTTCTGTAAGAACTAAAGTGTGGTCAGATTTGTAGGTGATTTACGGTAATTTACTCAGAGGCCCTCTATGTTGTATGCTTACTGAGGAAGTTTGTCATTTACTATGGATTACATTACATAGCCAAGTCACATGTGAAATTGATTATCCCAATGTATGTAGCAGGGAGGTTTAAGAGCACCTGTGGGACTTGATGCTCCCTTTCATACACAGTTCCTTTAAGAGAGCAGGGCAGTCAGCCAGCTGGGCCTGAATCACTGTCTGGAGTGTGGACTCTCTCCAGGCAGCCTCTATAACTGTCAACCTGACAACCCATAATGAAAGGCTTATAAATACCTCTAGTGTTGATAATAGACGAAGCTATGAATCAACACTATGTAAAACTACACAGCCTTTTATGAATAGATTTATCATTTTTCTTTTCTTTTCTTGTTTCCCTGAATTTTTTTCTCTCTGTTTTGAATGGCATGTTTCCGCTGGGTTTATTGCTTCTAAAAATGTGGGTGGTTGGTTGGAAGCCTCGTGTGTGTGCCCAGGTGCTCTTTGGGCTAATGGGCATATATTTGTTGTGGTGTCCTGTTTTTTTGTCCTGTCCTTGAGCTGTAGCACCCTTGTATGTTGCCAGTGTTATAAAGGGTGGTTTCCTAAAAAGTCATATGAGTGAAATAGCCTTAAGTATGTTGTAAATCGAACAACATTCAAAATGTTACTTGTCAAAATTATCAGTATTATTTCCCATATTAGTTCGTTGAGAATACACCCACAATTTATCTTTATCATTTCTTTGGAGATTTCTCATTTTGTTTTTTTACTAAAACTGCCAGGAAGTTAACGGCCTACCTGTTAACAGATGCCGAGTCAACAACTTCCATTGTTATTACGCAAGCTAATTAGGGAAATGTATGTGTTCGTCTGACATGGATATATTAACTACATGATTAATGACGCAGTCACATGATATAAACAAAGCGTTAGCTGTAGAAAAACATCACACTGTTCGACCCTGCTAATAACACACAGGGGGGGAATTTGTTTTAGGCAAATTATTTTGATTTATGACCCTGCTTCAGATATTTTCCTCGCCCTGTGAGTTCATAATTATGCATTTATTGACTTAAATTGTAATCATATTTGCCAAAAGTTTAAACAGAATAGATTTTCCAGAAGAAAAACGCTTGTTGAATACATAATTTTTGGGGTAAA
Organism: Katharina tunicata; assembly: GCA_032466195.1. Taxonomy (NCBI): domain Eukaryota; kingdom Metazoa; phylum Mollusca; class Polyplacophora; order Chitonida; family Mopaliidae; genus Katharina; species Katharina tunicata. The sequence continues at coordinate 11,825 of JAVFBZ010160462.1, read as the reverse complement.
CATGTATTTTTATTAAAATAGAGAAAGAAACTTTTCCATGCCTCTAGCAGGAATCAAAATTGATTTCTCTGGAAATATAAACAAATATAATGCATCTGATTTACTCTAACAATATTGCCTTTTGTTTCCCAACTATTATTAAATTTAATATTTTATAAATTACCAGCATCGTTAAGAGAACACTGATATTTAATAGAAATTTCCTTGACAATTACCTTGTGGTTATTATTGTTTTGATATTAAAATATCCTAAGCATTCGATGTTATATTATTTAAGCATGTTAAAATTACAATGTTAAATATGCGAGTTTCTCCTAGCATATGCTTTAAATTATGAGGGCGGAATTGCTTGGCAAGTGGATATCAAATTTATTTTGTTCCCATTGATGTACAACACATTTTGTATAATCAAATATCTGTAGTTTGTTTTCAATATTATGTTTTATTTGAATGAATTAAATATTTACGAGCGGGAGTAGAAATGTTTTCATAGTGAGTTTAGTGACGTTTGCTAACAAGTCGTAACTCGCATGTGAATCAACAATGCTCTATGGTTTGCGGGAGCTGGAAACTTGAAGGCCATTAAGATAGCACGGTTAGTTGGGTGCGATGCTACTGTACCCTGGTGCTCTCTGAGCTAATGGGCATCAGGGGACTATTTGTTATGGTGTCCTGTTTTTTGTCCAGTAAGTTTGAGGCATTCTCTTGAACGTGACATTAAACACCAATCAATGAATCAAACTCCACAACCCTCAAAATAAATATGAAAATAAATTAAATTAAAAATTAAAGCCAAATAACATTTATGGATATTCAACTTCTGGTAAATTTTCTGAGCAACGTTTTGACCAAGATGCTAAGACCGTTTTCAAGCAATGCCCTAGCAATCATTGCTTGAAAACGGTCTTAGCATCTTTGCCGAAAGTTTGCGCCGAAAATAATACTTATCTTATTCTTAGTGTCTTGACTTCTATATGCCTCTTAAAGAAAACAAAAGGATGTTGTTTTGCCCAACTCTGGCCTACTCCATCTCACCCTATCTGTCTAACCGCAAACATTTTTCTTTCTCTAAATATTTATCAATATAGAAATGGATATGGCCTTAACCTCCTATTCTGTAGTGTCAATCACCTTAGATTTGAAATGATAAAAAGGTTTTTTGTCTTTGAAGTGTGGAGCACAAATATGTTTGTTTTTTTCTATTCTGCTTGGAGCTCAGGGAATATTATTTATGACTAATCAATAACAATCAAATATTGATGACCAAAGAGTTAGAACTATGTGTCTGGGTTATTTTGTGTGCATGTGGTCATTGTCGTGTGTTCATTACTGTGTGCTCTCTGAGCTAAAGGACACACAGATGCGATTTTTGTGGTGTCTTACACAGTTAATTTAACACTTTTTTTTACAATGTTTTGTCTTGTGCGGTGGCATCTTTGTTTGCCGTGGGGATTGAGTCTTCATTCAATTATTGGGCGGCCGTGCTGTGGCTCGGTGGTTGAGCGTTGGACTACGGAGCCCCCTTCACTGTACCCGGAATAGGTTCAATCCCTCTGTGGACCATAGGTATATAAGGGAAGTTTTATGGTAACTGCTGAGTTTGCAGGTTTTTTTTTTATGAGGTTTCTTCCCGGTTTTGCACTATACACCAGCAACGCAAATTAATAATTAATATTAAGTCGTCATATAGGTGAAATACTCTTGAGTACGACGTTAAACACCATTAAAACAAACAAATCTTTTTAATATTAAACCGCATAGCTAAAAAGAGGATGTGATGTATCTTTTAGCACTTCCACCAATTATTAATTAATTTAGAATGTTACATGTATATTACAAATGTACACTTGTGAAATATTCCAGTATAAATACCGGATAGAGCCTAGAATTACTTCTATTCCACTGTGGGCTATCTATTATTCCATTTTTGTGAAAATGGCAGCTTCTAATGTTTCCGTATTCTGAATACAAATGTGTTTTTTATTCCGCTCTGTGCTCATGGTATGTTATTTATGACTAATCAATAAAAATCAAATATTGATGACCCAAGAGCTTAACTCTGTGCCTGGGTTATTGTTACCTCTTAGGGTGGTCAGTGCTGTGTGCTTTGAGTGTCCGCTGGGTGCTTCATCAGCTAAAAGCCACATGAAGCTGATTTTCTTAAACTATCGTATAGTGTATAGTGTAAATTTGTACATGTTGTCAATGTGTTTTTCAGGCCCTTATTTGTCATCCATTGGTTTTTGCCACTAATGTTAATCCCTTGTGCTTGCTTTACCTCAAATGAACAAAAACATGTTATGTATCCAGCTTCTAAATACCGCTTAAACAAGACATTACTCTATTTAAAAACAAAAACAAGCCAGTATTCTTTATAACAAGCAATGAACAGTCAAATTTCATAAAAGTTTTTAAAAAATGAACAGAAATTTATGTTTATTTAATTTTCAAAGTGGTTTCTTTTAGATGAATGTAAACTGTGCGTTATTTTTTGGGCCGTATTTACAATTTCTTTTTTTTTTAAATTGTTAAACATTCAGCAAAAAACAAAAATACAGGATCACACAAATGTTTTCAGCATTTGTAAAAACTATGCTGTAAATTCCTCGTTTACACATCTTCTAACGTCTTGTTAATTTTTTTGTGTATCGTTTTGATATTTAGCCACTTAGTTTGAGAGTATATGATGTATCTATTAACACTACCACGCAGTGATAATTAGGTTAGAATGTTCGGGTATCTGTGTAGAAGTAGCTCTAAATATAGATCTCTCCAGCTTGTTGATAAATAGAGGAATTAAGCTGTCTGCCGGACTACTTTTCTTAGACACTTCCTAGAGTAGTCTCCCTTACATGAGCTCAGCGAGATATTGCAGAAGTTTAGAAAGGGTGTTGTAAAATTTCTAATAATCCAAGTTGATATTTGTTTTTAGACAAAACGTGATCTGAAAGTTATTAGGTTTAGGGTGGATGGTTGGCGGGAGCTTCCTGTGCTCTGGTGCTTTGAGCTAAGGAGTGTCAGGAAGCTGATTTGATGTGGTGTCCTGTTTATAGTCTTTAAAATGTATTGTAGCGTCGTCTGTATTGCCAGTCTGGTTTTATGTGGTCTCTTTCACCGGTTAAGGTGGCAGTCCGTAATGAGTAAAATAGCCTTAAGTACGGTGTAAAACCACAACAAAACAAACAAATATTATCAAGCCATTTAACACTGTACCCAAGCCTTTTTCTAATATATGAAAAACTATTTGTGAAATATATGCAATACAGCACAATTTATAATTGTTCTATTTAAAAATAATTGTCTTTTTTATTTATGTTGCAATGCTTATTTAAATGTTGAGTTCATTCAGTAAATTAGAAAAACTCTTGTGACCTTTTCTAATTCTTGTTTTTTGTAAAATTATACAGTATTCATCAGTCAATTTTTTTTTTTTTTACTTTCAGAATTCTGTCAAAGCTAAGAACAATGTTAACAATTCAGAGAAGAAAGATTCTATACCAAACAATGTTAACTGTGAGCCGACAGAATCTAACAATAAACAGAAAAATACTCCCTCGAAAGAAAAATCAAAACAACCCAGGAAGAAGGGAAAAAAGGTAGGTGAAAATTTTCTTGGATTTGTCATTGTTTCATTGATAAATTCAACCCATTTAGATCTATTTTTCTCTCTGTAAGGTGCTTGGTATAAGCGTGTCACGTGATGCAATTTGTAGCGACTTTATTTCTTAAACATTTTTCTTTGTAACAAGTTGCATCTCCCTAATATTGTTAATGGATTCAAGTTCTCTATTGGCTGAGAAAAAACACCAAAGCATTAAAGTGTTAACGTCATTGTTATATAAGTGAAAAAGACTTCTTTATAACTGGCGCGTTTGTCAAATAAATACTTTATTTCAACTGGTGCCAATGTCAAATAAGTGAATTGACCTTTACATGTCACCATTGTCATGTAAGTGGATAAATATCAGTGATATTATTTTTATTAACCCAGGCACCATTGTCTAATAAGTGAGATAAACCAAGAATGTGACAAAAGAAAAAATGAAAAATAAAAAACAACAGTTTGCAGGTTTCTGATTTATTTTTGTTATTCATTAAACATTTGCATGGTTATCTTTTCATTATTTTAGTAAACATTGTCATGAATATTTTTATGTACATGCTGTTTATTTCAGATGAAAAATGATGTTTTTGATTTCTGGTGATAGTCTGATACGGGATAGTTATATCCCTCGACAGTTATATCCCTCGACAACGGATTCATCTTTACTTTCTGAGTTTTATTTGTTTTTTTTTTGGCATGCATTATTATTATTTAGAGATTCCTTTCAGATACAGGCTGCTAATATTCCCAGTTGATCACTACTCTTAAACCCATTTAAAAAAAAATTCACGACCAGATCTGAACTACTCACTCTTGCTTTACCAAAATAAAAGTGTGTCATCATGATTTAGGCAAATTATGGGTTTAGGTTACAAATTGTCAACAAGTGAATGACTTAGTAAAGGTTTCTTTTAATGTGGTTCTCAAGGGGAGGTTCATTATAAACAAATCATTGTAGTGGATCTGTATGTGTGGTGGGGTCAGAGGTCACCGATTATTGACAGTTATTTGACCTTCAGTAAGGAATGAGACTTTTGCCTGTAATAAACACTCTCTGTGTATATAGCACATTGAAGGCCTGCATACATTACCTGATATGTCCTAATAATGTAATAGAAGTCACTTCCCACTGTATGTACAAAACTGTGTTTATATGATTATTGAGGTATATGTAGCCTACATGTATCTCTTTAACAGTTGGATGGGTGGGTGCATGGTTGGGGGTGGGAGTTTCATCCCTTTACAATTCAGAAAAGTAAAAATTTAAATTTCGTCTCAAATTGCCATTTATTAGAAACACGCTTTGGCTAGAAGCAAAATATATATATGTTAAACCTTACGGAAGGGAAAGAATCTCTTCCTGTACCAGGATGAAATGTGGTGGTTCTCCCCTGAGCAGTTGTAGCTCAGTCGGTGAGGGTGGTGGCGTTGCCTCTGCTACCCAGAGCCCCAGGTTCAAATCCCAGTGGAGACAATCTAAATTTTCTTTCTCCACTTCAATAAAATAAATAAATATAAATAAAGAATATAAAAAATGTCAATTAACTAGATAATTTACTAGGCACCTTTATCATGTTTAGCAACTGTTAAACAAGACACTGGGAGAGGTTAGTAGATAAATTTTAATTGGCTTCAAACTTCTGATGGGAAAGAGCATAAGTTATGCCAGTGGAATTCCAATTTTATCAACAAACGCCAGATACTATATCAACAATGTGACTTTTCTGATAACAAATTATCAGCCGATGTTATCTGTGATGAAAAATATCACATAAATTAGATTAGCACTATCCCATGTGTTAATGTCACAATTTGCTTGAACTGGATAAAAAAAAAAATTCAGAATTTTTGAAAACTGTTAAGTAAGATATATAATTTAATTTAAGTATTTTGTATGTGTGTTTTTGAGGAGAAGGGTGGAAACCCGACCACAGAACATTTAAAATAATTGTTAAGGTGATTTAGGATTTGTTATATGCTGCTACATGTATAAAAAATACTATAATGAATTTATTTATCAAACAATTCTTGTTAATTAACTGAAAAATTTAACATAATTCAAGTTTATTAATGGTTTTTAAAACTTGTTTACATTATTCATGTCCTGTTCTCTTAAGGACCATTTTTAATAAAGAATAGGATAGAATGAATTTTAGTATGGTACTGTAATCGGACCCAAGCTGGCGGCCCACCATGTTGTTTTAAAAATCAATATTTTAAAACTTTTTCAGATTTTCTAAGTTTGAAATTTTCGAAACAGATTATTTTTGTGTTTACGGTAGTCCCTTTGCTTAAAATATATGTGATTGTATTATAAACCAAACCTATCACCCGGAGTTACCTCCCATGACCTTAGACAGATAAGTCTTGTATAAAGTGCTAGAAGTCAACACTAGGTGGCACTCGGTATAACCATTATCACCACTGCAGTCTGTGGCTTCGAGGAAAGGTATCTCTTTTCAGTTTGGATTTTGCTTTGGAATAAAGAAGACTTATAAATGCAGGTAAAACACATATATATTGTCTTACATTTGCTGTTATTTGATTAAAATGTTGGACTTTATTTTATATAAAAAGGTTAATCAAAGTAAGATTTCGAAAGATGACTCGATGCTATAGTTGTAACGACTATGTAGTAGACTAATAACGGTACAGAACTCTGCATCTATAACGGCATATGTAACTTGATAATATTTTTCAAATTAAGTTCTATCTTATTTTGCATCACATAGATTTAGTATTTTGAAAGGCAATATTGTAAGTGAGGATCACACAGAAAGTGTTTTATTTTTCCAACAAAAGCCTTTATCAGCTGTAGGTTCTCATATAAATGTTATAATACCCTTGCATATGGCGCTCATAGTGTTAGCCAGAGGGGTGTCTTAGTGCCATTTGAGACACCCTAATTCAGTCAAATTTAACATGTGAAAGATAGGAAAAATGTTAAATGAGACACCCTGTTTCTTTGAAAATAGTGATTTGAGACACCCTGTTTTTGATTTCCGGCTAACACTATACTATGAATTGGCGCTCAACACCTAAGTAATTAAAGCTTGAATCTTTTTACTTTCTCATTCAGAGGGTGGCTGTTTGGAGCTTTCGGTTCCCTGGTGCTCTCTGAGCTAGAGGGCATCAGGAAGCTCATCTGTTTGTGGTTCCCTGTAAAAATGCTGTCTTATCTCTTTTGTTGCCAGCAAAGTTGAGGGTAGTTTTAAATTCAGTAAATAAATCAAAATGAAAATTCACAGTTATAAAGACTGGCAGGTGTTTAGATTTTGTCCAAAAATGGAAAAAAGAAATCGTCTGAAATTGTTAAAAGAATTTTTTAACCAATTTATAAAAAAAAGAAAAAAAAAAAGAACTGTGCAATGCGTGCTATTACTAAGCAGATGTTTTTTAATTTTATCTTCAAATCTAGATGTTATCGTCGTATTATCCGTGTGTTAGTTAATTTAGCTGTAAGTGATTTGGGCAGGGCAGTAACATAGGAAAGCCTTTCAAACACTTCTTTGATCACCTTTGAAGTTTTGGATCAAACCTATACTCTCCGGTGCACCTTTTTAACTTTCTTAAAAATGGAGGCCATTTTGTACAGGTGTCGTCTTAACTTGAGGCTGTGTTGAAAAGTGGGCTTTTGTGTCTGTGCAGTTTGGTTTCAAGCCGTCTGAATAAACTCCTTTTAAAAACGTTTTTCACTTTTAAAAGGGCGTACATGTCAAATGACCTATTGAAAGCACGTAGCCAAAATTTAGAAAATAAATTTGCTCAGACAAATTCTGCACAAGTTACTTTTTGGGCACTCAAAGCCTCTATCAAAATAATAAACATATCTCGATCCTTCAACTGTTTATTCCGACATTGTCATTATATAAGTGAAATAGCATTTAGTGACACTTAAAAACAGTTATCCATTAATTCTTTTTTCGTTTTTTTTCGTTGTCAATTTCATTCCTAAATTAATCTCAATAAAACGACAGACTAATGTATTTTTTTTTTGCTTTTAAATTTCTGTGGGAATATCTAAAAGCCGATCTTCGAATTGAATTTCTGTCAAACATGCGATAGCTCCATTAACAAGTTGTTGTTAACGACCGGCAGATGATGCAAACTTTATTTTTTGTTGCGTGTAAAACCACAGTAATCATGTAGCCGAGCAGAGTTAAATTGTCCAAAGAATTATTTCAGAGTTTTAAAGTAATTTGGTTTTACACTTCTTTTATTCCTGTTGCTTTTTTTTTTTTTTTGAAACATTAATTGAATTATTTTTTAAAGGTGGCTAGCACTTTATGTGTAATGCTTTATTATGCCGTGCGTAACCACATCTTATAGAAAGTTGTTATGTCCCGTCCCGTAAATAATATTATTGCAATCTTTACTTCAGTCTATGTGCATTAAAATACTATAGCTGAGAGTTTTTTGGGTACCAAGGGACAGAGGGAGCTAAAAAAACGCTCTGGTGGAAAAAACTTGAAGTGTTGCCTTTGCTAACGTGTTAAAATACTCTCAAATTAAAACAGTTGTTCTTCTCCAGATGAATATTGGCTGACAAATAATAGGCTCCTATGGTTATACTGGATGAAAATTAAATGAACACCTTTAAGACTAACTGTTGGAATGGAATAAATATCACAATAAATATAACAAGGAATGGAATAAATATCACAATAACAATAACAAGGAATGGAATAAATGTCACAATAAATATAACAAGGAATGGAATAAATATCACAATAACAATAACAAGGAATGGAATAAATATCACAATAAATATAACAAGGAATGGAATAAATATCACAATAAATATAACAATAAATATAACAAGGAATGGAATAAATATAACAAGCTTTCGACTATCAGTCAACTTTTTCAGGTGTTGACTGAAGTTGACTGATAGTCAGAGTCTACGAAAGCTTGTGATATTTATTCCATTCTAACAGTTAGTCTTAAAGGTGCTCATTTACTTTTCTTCCCTGCTTATAAGAGACTTACACGGCTCAACGGTATAATTGTGGTGATACATTAATGTATCTAGCTTTAGAGAAAAGACAGTAGTAGTATTGTTTAAGAGCGTACAAAACAAGCCTCAATAAAGAATCTTGCATGAGTCAATAAAGTGGCCTGATGAATATTCATCTAGTCGTTCGGAAGAATTGAAAGCCTTCATTCTCATTCAATCGTCAATGCCTCAGAAATATCGAATTGCGTTAACATTTTTTTCGCGTTTAGAACGGAAATTCCATTCCCATTATGGAAAGAAAGCTTTCTTCTGAAGCGAAATGCAATCAGAATCTTTTGTGCCGTTGTCTAATTCTCTTTTATCACAGAAACCTTCAATTGCATAAAAGACCTACCCTAAATGCTCGACAAATTCGACCCCCTTTAGAACTTATAAAACTACATTTTATGCTAAGGGGAAGAAGTGTAGACATGCAATTTTGAATTTTTTTATGACGTTCAGACTATAAATTACCAGAAAATGCAAGCTTTAATTGCAAATTCTCACTTTAACATTCAGTAAATTTATTAAAGTTTGTATCATTAGAGGTCGAATTTGTTGAGGATTTAGGGTATTCAAATTTGTTAGTTTTGGTTTCCTTCACCGATTGGGTTGGTACGCCGTCACATATAAGTGAAATAACCTTGAGTATGGCATAAAACCCCAATCAAACAAACAAATCAAATTTGTTAGTCAAGATTTGTCTTTCTTGTTACTCTCTGTTCTATGGGGCTCCGGTAAGTGGATTTGTTGTGGTGTCCTGTTTTTCGTCCTATGAATGTCCTGTTAAGGCTGCTTGAGTCAGAGCTCTTAGTTATTACAAACAGAAAATCAAGAAACTCAAAAAGTCACCAAAAAAGAAAAGAAAAAGAGATTTAACCAAAATTTAGAGTGGGAAATTTGTCTTCTTTCTGGGATAAAAACCACACTTTTGTGGCTCTAATCACTCTGACTACCTTATCAAACAGACATACATGTTCTTTCTTTGTCAGCTGTTTGACGTAGCCAGATCAACTTGTTAGTCAGGTCATGCCTGGTGATACGAAGCGTGAGTCTAGCTCCGTTTTCACCCTGTTCCAAATCCGTCAGAATCGGTCTTCAAGAAAGGCTGTTTGGGGAGCTTGTCCATGTCTTTGGAAAGCCGTTGATTTAATTTACTCTCTCGTCTGGTATCACTGCCAGAATTAAAAGACCAGTTTTACTGGAATGGTCGTCACGGCGATCCTTTTGTTGTTGTTGAATCTTGTTAGAGTCAGACCGCAACCAATCCATCGCATTGACCTGATTTGATGTCTCCCCGCACCACAAAATCTATTTACTGGTATTCATTCCTTCTCAGTTAGATCTTTATTAGGCGCATCGATAATGAGATTTGCGGTGGAAGCTGACAGTATTATGTTGCATTGTGGGATAGCACTTTCCTTGATATGATTCTGACAAGTCACTTTTTCTTCAAGCTGCGAATGAATCATAACTATCGTGAAAAAAGCAATAGATTATCTTCTATTAGATTATTCCGCAGTTAGCGCTTGTTTCTTACAGAATTCCAGTAATTCTCAAGGGAAAGGACGCAGGAATTTAACCCAATGCTATAAATCAAAACAAATTGACATTTCCATTTGTGTAGCTTCCTCTTTGGCTAATGATTTTCTCCTAGTTTAACTTTTTTGCTTTACCTCTCTAAGTGAAATTATTTTGTAGTTATTATATTTGTATGGGGGGAAATTATTTTGAATTAGCAACCATTGTGTTTTTTGTATTTTTGTGTGCAATTTTATAAAAGAAATTAATTCCCTTAAATGAACAAAATAAATTTTTTCACTTATCTTATGATTACACAATTTTTTTTATTTTCCATTTTTCGGTATTTATTAATTACTGCCTTCAGATTATTGATTCTTTTTCTTCCAAACATATTTGACAATCAAACTGGTGGATTGGTCATGGTGTTGTTTATTTATAACTAAACCCTTCGCGACGTTAAACACCAATCAAACAAACAAAGCTTAGCCCTTAACCAATTTTGTGGAGGTTGCTTCAAGGCCAGTGTTTCTTTAATGTAAACCATTGACATTCAGTTTAATTAGGTTTCCAAGTTTACTTAGATACCTACTGAAATCGCTATGATTATTATTATTATTATTATTATTTTTATTTTTTGGTTTTCTTCCCTGCACTTTTCTCGAAAACTGGAAATTTTTCTCTTCCGGTTATAATATCTAGTTTTGTATTGATTTTATCTGGTAGCAGCCAATGATCCTCTGTTCTCCCCATGTTTGAGCTAAGGGGCATCAGGAAGCCGCTTTGTTGTGGTGTCCTGTATTTTGTCCTGTAAAGGTATTGTGGCGTCTTCTATATTGCCAGTGTTGTTGTTGGTGGTTTCCTTCACTTCATGGTCTGGCATGCCATCATATAAGGGAAATTATGGACACCCAGGGAAATAGCCTTAATTACGGTTTTAAACACCAATCAATCTACCCTAAATCCTCAACAAATTCGACCTCTAAGGGCACAAGTTTAAAGTAATTTACTAAATTCATAAATGCGAGTTTAGAAATAAAACTTAAATTTTCCCATAGTTTTAAGTCTGGTCTTCACAAAACTGTCAAGATTGTGTTTGCTTCACTTATTAGCCTTTGCATAAAATGTAGTTTTATAACTTGTAAAAGGGGTCGAATTTGTCGAGCATTTAGGGTATAAATTTTGTACAACTTGAAACTGAAATTTGTTCAGATAAACTTTTATTAAATGTATCAAAACAAACATGTAGCATCATCTCAGATATCAATAGTATTGATATCTGAGAGAACAAGCGGGGTCATTTTGACAGGGTGACATTAATATATACAACAACATGATGTATCTGATTATCTTATCTGATAACTTGAATTTGACAAGGTGCCAGTAAGGCCTGACTTAGACCTAACTTTTAGCAACTGTCAACTGTCAAATCATACAAAACTCATAGACCAAATTTGTCCAACCAGCCAAGAAACAAAATATAAAAAAAATACAAATACCTGTATTAAAAAAAAATCTAAAATATAATAAGAGAGAAGACGTGTTCTGGCACATGAATTACAGAATCAAAATTAATTTAGAGAAACATTATTAAAAATACAATATATTCACTTACTTGTATACATGTAGACAACTGTTATATTTGGGCCCGCGCCGTGGCTCAGTGGTTAGCGCGTCTGACTGCAGATCCTCCTTCGATGTACC
>JAVFBZ010160451.1:4391-15252 GCA_032466195.1 Katharina tunicata | reverse complement strand
CATACATACCAGGCGTTTCTGTGATTTATTGTCGGTTGACTGAAACAGGATAATATGTCGAGATTGTGGAGAATCGAGCCTCTATCAAACGGTACAATAACATATATTTAAGCGGATGAATTGCTCTTCTGCTAGCCCTCTGAAAGTCAGCTTCACCATTCAACTAAAGCCTCGTTTTACCTCATTATGTCTATATTGTAGTAGTTTAGATTTATCCCTGGTAAGATTTATCGCCCCGTGAAATGTGTTTTCCCTAAGCCAGAGATCAATGTGATAAAAGGTGAATCCCAGGAATACGAGTCTTGGGCAGGAGTAGTTGGTGTTACATCAACATTGCCTTTATGACTGGGATGCTGTTATAAAAAAAGATCTACCAACTCAATAACTTAGTAAATGTAGAGAAGGGAAATAAGCGCTTACACAAAATCCCTCCCAGTTGCTGGCATATTCTGCTGTCGATAAATGCTAAAGGAATTAAACATATATACAAACATATAAAAGATATGTTTTTACGACATATTATTTTACATTAAGTTGATAATCAATGTAAAATGGCGCTACTGCCTTTCACATTTCGTTTTTCGTTGCCTTATGGTGTATTACAAATATCACAACTCAAAATTTATGTCAATGTTGATATTTATACAAATATGATAGAAAGATGAATAAATCTAGATGACCATACATGCGGCATAAAGGAAACCATATTTATTTATCAGTACAAAAACTATAACACAACAAAAGTATTTATATAATATTTTTGTAAAAAACTGCTCTTTAATATGCAATGCTTTATTTCGAATGTTGATCAAAATAGTTTGACGTTAAATATGTTAAAAACAGAAAATAAATACAAAGTAAGTCTGATACGTAGGCTTCAGTTTATATAGAATATAGTTTTCTATAGGCTTAAATGTGTAGAAACGTATGTTAGACAGGAGCTTTCTTTTCACTGGAGCTATGTGAGCTAAAGGCCGATTTGTTGTGGTATCCTGTGTTGTCATGTAAATGTATTTTGGTCTTCTGTGTTGCTGTCAATGTATAGAGTGGTTTCCTTCACCCATTGGTTGAGCTGACACGTCGTCACATGAGCGAAATAACCTCGAGTATGGCGCAAACTCCGTCCGGGAGAAACAACTGTGAATAGAATGTGGTTTGGACAAATTCACAATTGTCTCCTCCATGTAGAACGAATCTTTCTAATTTATAGCTGCTGTCGAATTTTCCTGATGCTGGTAAAGTCACGGGAGATTTCGTATTGCACTTTCCGACAGACTGGGCAGTATCGCCTCGGATGCAAAACACACATTTAGTAAATTCAAAGGTCACTTTACAGAACTGTTGCCAATTTTCCATTTCAATGATACATTATGGAAAAATAAAGATAATGACATTCGCAACTTGTCAGAAAAATACTGCAGCATCGGTAATTTGATAGCCTTATTATTTTTGCTGATTTATTTTCTGAAAGGGACTCGTTTTTTCATATCAGTTTACTGAGGTTTAAATAAATCAAGTTGACGAATATTAAATGACACCCTGTTATAGAGAGACTTAATTATATTGAACAGGTAATCGGATTCCTATTTTAACAAGGCTTTCAGTCCGGATATAATTGGCATATTTGTGTGTAGACAGGGACGGTAAGTTTAAAAGTAATTTGGTTGCAGTAATTTCGTTTTATAAAAGTAATTTGGTCTTAATTACAGAACTGTGCAATGCTAACTCAGTGTTTTGTCCTGCATCCTATTCTTTTGTTTATGTTTATTGTCTGTTTTCTTTAATTCCTATGTATAGTTTTTATGAAAATCTTATAATTGAAGTAACCCTGAGTGTCAAAAAACTTGCTCCGCTGCAATAATTACAATTCGATTTATTAAGGGAGAGTGTTTATTTGGGCAGCCATCTTGTTTTACTTTTTAAATGTTACCAATGCCTGAGTTTGGCTTTGTTAATCCATATACCATCTCAGAGTTGAGTACTTCCAAACACTTAATTGGAGAAGTTAAAATCGGCAAGCGCAAAAACTTGAAATTATAGTTTTGTTCAGTTCCCAGGTTCTGTTCCGTGTCATTACTTATGGATGACGTAGTAGATTTTTGAAGATATGGTACTCTGCATCTATAATGGTCTATGCCAATGAAATAAAACTCAACATGTAACACCTTAAAGACCAATTGGTGATATATTACAACCAAATGTTGTGTTTGCAATACTAGCATTTACAAGAGTTATTTCTATACCTGCTACCTCTTTAAATTTTACCCTGTATCTTTTTGTTTAATCAAAGCTTACGGATAAACCATAAATACATGTACCAATATTGGAGCTCATTCATGATGCAAACATTTACATAACACAATAACCATGAAACAGTGGAAGAAAGATTGAAATTGTTAAGATATGAAGATGATATTAAACAATTGCATTAGAACCTATCGAATCAGCTACATATTCATTGATAGATACATTACATGTTGATATGCATACGCATTCTTACACATACATGACATACACAGCATAAGTGATTGATAGGATGAAACTGATCATCCAGTAGCATTTGTTGTAAATGCGAGTAATCTTGTCCTTCGCTTTTACACAAATGAACTGCTCACTACTAAATACTAGTATAACGTCTCTCTCACAGTTTAATTAGTTCGTAGTAAATGGATTGTAATCAGCACGTTTTTGATTTTCAAATTTAGTAAGGGGCGCGTTTTTCATGCTTAAAACGCTTGTTTACATAATCGCTTCATATTTATGTTCTTACCATGCATCCAAAAGGCTTATGTGAACGTTATAACATAGCATAAGAGACAATCCTAACACGGAAGTCATCTTGGCATAGACAATATATTTCGGTGTCATTATGCCAGTATCAGTTAAACATACACCTTATGCTATGCCATCGTCAGTTACAAGTATAACTTGTACGGGGTTTACCTTATTCTATGTTACTTAAAACTGATCTGTGGAACTACTGGCTAAACATTTTAAGTAATGTAAAGTGTTTGTTTTTTTCTAGATTGGAGGAATACCAATATCTGATGGTTCCCAAATCAAGCGGCGAGGTGAGTTACCTTCAACGATCAATCATGGTTAATGAGATAAACGTCGCGAGATCGATCTCGTTAGTTGTGAGGTCATATCAGCATATTGAGCAAGTCGCTAAAAATCTATATCATGCCGATGCTCTAGGTTATAGGCATCTGCTTAAGGTTATACAGCCAGCCCCTTCGAGCATGAGTTTTGGCAAAGTTAAGTTCAATCAGGCATATCTTTCAGAAACATGCCCTTTATAATTGACCAAATGACAATGGCTGCGCTAAAACAAGAAAACGTGGTAAAAAATTAATGTTGTAAGATTATTCTAAAACACAATTGATTTGATAGAGAATCGAGATTCTTCGCTAAATGATACATTTTCGACGATAGATTTGATAAAATGATTTGATATAGATTCATGTGACAATATTAATAAGACCAAAAACATTTTACAGATCTATCCGACTTTAATAAGCATTTAAAGATAGCTATGGTGTTTTTTTCAAAGTTAACGCCAAGCTTACGAGAAAGGGCGTGGTTTCCTCCGTTTTATGTTACAAATTATACTAAATCTAGTCACACAAAACTGAAACACCATGCAGTGAGTCAATATCTAAATGACATGAACAACCCATGCAAAAAGAAAGCTCTGATGTTACACATTTGATATATTTCATATAAATACATACCATATACGTCCTGGCTACAACATTGAATTCCAGTTTTATCCATTTTTCAAGTTCGGTGCTCATCACAAGTCTGTAGTCGATATATCTACATACACACCTTTAGGTCACCTTGTAATTATACCTGCTAGAATAACATACAAAGCCAAGGCTGAGACTATATAAATTTAGCACACGAACTTTTTTCGGACTTTTTGTTAAAACTTTTGAGATCGTACTCCACCAATTTGTGATAAAAATCTAATGTAATGTCCATTAATTCGTCTGAGAACACATTCACGTGAGGGCAAATCAACACAAAGCACGATGTTGTGGGTTACCAATAAGCTACACTCTTATAATTGAATAGTTTTAAAACATTTTTACATGTCACAGTTAAAAATCCTAGCTTAATACAAAGCGCTTATTATCAGAAACTAATAAAAAAGGGTATGTTCTAGTGTATATGAACTTGCTATAATTTTTATTCTACTATGGGAACTCGCTGAGTACGGTTGTGGGCATAGTGCAGTAAACTCACCTTGAAAAAAGACCCATATGGTCATGACTACCCTTTTTCCGGGAATGTTCGCAAGCACCGTCAGGGTTTGTTCAAGTTCCAATTAATCGTCGTCTCTACGAAGCCCAATTCGGAGGCCACCGACGAGTCAACTGCAATGTTTTACGGGGTGTGTGTCGCCACGATAGTAAGAGCATTGCACCGGATGTCGTGCTCTATTTAGCACAGAAAGCGTCCACAACTATATCAGAGCCTACGTTTTTGAGTACGGACTTTTGTCATCACTCAGTTTCGCATGGAATCATCCCTTGAGTACACTTACAAACTTGAATTATTTGGGATCCGTGCCGAACGGGATGATAACGTAATTGACCATAGTGCTAATATTTTCTTCCGAGGCCTTTGTTTCACACCAGAAAGTTGAATGATTGGTAACTGGGTCCTATATTGGCTAAGCTGTTTAAGAAGAAGTAATTATTGTACAGTCTATATGATGATCTGGACAAATATTAAGTCTAAATGGGCAAGGAAATGAACATCATACATGGGGCTTAAACCCTACACAGCCAGCACTGTTGTGTTGTCCTTGAAAGAAAGCCTCTAATTGAAAGGCTGTCTCGGTGAGTTTTTTTAATGAAACTTTAACCTGTACCAAACAAAAAGGTAGACCGACTCCCGGACCCATATAATGTAAGGTTATACATTTTTCATTTCATTTATTCACCAAATGAAATACAATACAAAAAGAGGTAATTGTAGTTGAGTATGTTAAGTAGTTGTAATTGTATGCCAGCCGTTGTTTCGTCAACAGTTGTTCGTATAGAACATTAAACGTTGCCAAAATAACTATCGACTGATTTCCAGACAACTGGGCTAGTATTGTCCTTGGATTGAAGACGTATGATTTCGGAATAATTAAGTCAATTAATTTGTTTTTGTCTGCAAAGGATTGAAAATGAATCGAGTTTTAGCATGCTTGTTTTGTTTGATGTTGAATGAATAATAGCCGTGCACGATACCCGAATCTTAACACATATACCATAAGTCGCACACCAATGTAGAATGAAATAGTAGTTTTCTTCAGTATACCTTGTATTGTGCTTGGCATGTCGGTTACCTTATTTATACTGAAACTGGAGGATTCACACCAAACATGGTCTTCGATTTACTAAATATGAATCTAGTCTGTGATTCAGTGTCTAGGAGTGTCATGACCAAATTGACTGCATTATCCTTCTTTGTTAATAAGTTGGGCTAAATCCCAGGTGTTGCGAACTCTGTCGTCATTATTTTGTATAATACCTTCGCCTTTTTTGAGAAAGTTCAAAGCCTAAATGAAATTAGCCCAGGTTTAGCAAAATTAAACAAGCCTCATTGGCACAGTCTATAACACGATGAGCAATTGTAAAACTGGCCTACTCCAGCTGAGACACAATCGTTCTATTCAGAGCAGCGGTCAATGCATGGAATACCGACTGAAGAAATTATCCTCCAACAAGCTGCCACAAACTCATGGGAGATTTTGTATTGGACACTATGCCAGACTGATCAGTACTTTTCTGAATAAAGCATAGACAGCTAGTAAAGTACAGCTTTACAAAATAGTTGATACTTTTCTGTTTCAAAAATAGATTCATTTTAAATGAATGCGACAGTAAATACTGGTAAAAGATACAGCCACATGTTAAATTTGGTTTATGAAAGGGATAATATTTCCGATCGGTTTGCACGTGACTAAATACATTAAGTTAAAATGACACCGAGTTTGAAACACACCTAATTACATGTAGCTTTTAATGATATTTATATTTTAACTAGATATTCACAAAAGCTACTCTGTCAGACAGAATTCCAAATAAATTGTCAAAAGGAAACATTTATGCCTTTGCTAAAACATAATTAGTTTATGAGGTTTTACTGGCAATAATTCGAGAAGCTCTTAAATGCTTTGCCAATAAAGTTTAAAATTAAGTTGTGCGTAGGTTTTATCAAGGGATAGATTTGGGCACCATTTCTTCCTGGCAATTTTCCTGATAAATGTACATTTCTTCACAGTGTACAAAACGGTTGTTGTAAAGACAACAGTACTTGCGGGATTCAAGATGGTTCCAACCTTTTTTTACAAACAATACAGACAATGGCGCCTCACACCAGGGCAATAAACATCCGTGCAAAGTATAACAAAAGTATAAGCCGATGGGAAAGCTTACAATGCATATGTGATATTCACGTCTGTTGTGTCTTTTTCATTTAATCGGTATTGAAATAGATAACATACAAATTCTTGGCTACAACATTGTCTAAAGTTATGTAACTCCATAATACAAGCACCAAGGCCGCCAAACATTTGGGGGCTTCTCATGTAAAATGATATTTACGTGGTCAATTCACGTTAACGTGTTTGTCTCGGAAAATATGTACCACCATGCCTGCATATGGGTAACTGTCCAGCTTTTAACTACCTTTTTATGTTTATGTTATAATTCCCAAGCATAAACATAACATTAAGCTAGATTTATATTATTGAAAGGAAAGGTTTTCTCCTGGCCTAAATAACAACAAGATACAAGTCAATATATTATGACATTGTGCGTGTTCAAAGGATCTGTGTATTGCACAATCGGTCTGGCATGGAATTTGATGCAAGCAAAAAATATTTCAGACCAAAACAACACAAAAGGACACCAGTTACTACCATAACCTTTCAAAATACCTACATCATAATCAACTTACAATCTCTCTTTGATTAACAGGTGTAGACTGGCCACAACAACACATTTTGTTGTGTGTAAAGTCTTGGCCAGATAAATGACTTTCATTCGGGTATTTAATGTAAAACAATTGCTTTTAGGACGAAAAAACAAACCACACCCCAACTGTGACTGATTGGGTACTGGTCAAACTAATTTATTCCTTAAACTCACACATTTCGATACAAACAAGGGGGACGATCTTATATTGACTACAGCTGTGTAAGGAAACTGTCTGTTGAAATACGACGTAGGGATTCTATGTCTTATCTGAAGTAAGAAGCCATTCTGTGTGCTTGACAATAATGACACACATCTGTTCTGTAGACTTGTTCTGCCACTGAGTCCTAGTTTTCTAATTATTTGATTCAATGTGGTCATTAAAAAGTGTAGTGGTCTTTAATATGTTCAATGATTATAATCTTCGCTTGGCAATATACGAACTGAATTTATTTTTCAACTTGTACCACTGTCTGGAATAAATAATGGGGAAAGGCAGTTCCTCAAAAGACGCGATCTTTAAATTAATTAGAAAGAGCGAACTTGAGGCAGCCGTATCTTTTCATATTTGGATCGAACTCAGTAGTTAGTTGAAATGACCAGATTTTTAACTAGTGCATGTATTGTGCGGCGAAGTTCTCGCATTATTACCCGCAATGCCCTCGCGATTTTGCAGACATTCTGGAGATTAGCCCATGTTTTAGAAAAATGAACTGCCCTCATTGGGTGAATAAGTAGATGAAATGTGCTAGTACACTACGACAACCATTCAAATTGTTGTCAATAGACGATGTACCCATCGAATCTATTATGTTAGACACGCTTACTGACCCCAGTATTAAGTTTATAGTGAAACCTCGGCTGAATTGAAAACGTGTATAGCAATTAAGCTAAACATGTCTGGATAATACCCAGTAAATTAGCCAAATCTTGTCTGACAATCAAACCCTTTGTTATAATTGTACACATGGTAGAGAATGCTTACATATTAGATGAAAAAATGTTAACACCATATATGTAAATTCATCAGCATCGTATTGTTTCCAACTCCAGTTGAGAAAAAAGTTTTAAAAAATGCGATTGTCAGCTTGATTGACCCTCTGTTGCTTAAATGCATACAATCTATTCTGGTCGTTTTTATAGTCATACAAAATATCCATTGGAAATTACGTTAAACTGTCTGACATACATTAGTTGTCAATCTACAGGGAACAAAGACCATAATTATGGACAACGTGTATTCTATAAAAAAAAGTACAGTAGGCTATCCGTTCCGTTTCTGACCCCTCACACGATTTATACATACATGTATTTGTTGTCTTTTCTGATTGATTGATTGATTGGTTGACTGGTGTTTAATCAAGGATATTTCACTTATATGACGGCGCTGTATTTCAACAGTAGACTGTTAGTCTTAACACAACCATAACATATGTAGTGACTTTACTGTTTTGCCGTTGGAAAGATAATGTTACTAATGTTAAGTATGGCAGCATGACTGTACTCTGAACATGTATGGCCATAAAACTGAAGAGGCTAGGGTTGAGTAATACGTACATTCTGCTCTTTTTATAACTGTACCAACATGTTATATCGGTTGTGAAATAGGTTGGGCCATACGCCATATATTGTAACCAAAAATTAATGTCATTTGAAAACATAACAAGATCCCCGTTTGGATGGGTCAATAAAGAAGTTTCCGTCATGAGTTCCACGCAGTCATTTGTTTATTTTAGATCAATAACTTCGTCAACTGCCGTACAGGTATTATAAATAAAAATAGAATGCGTTTAATAAATGCTTATACATATTATTTGTCATCTTCAGTAACAGATTGTAAGGCCATCCAATATATATTATATAATTAAACGTGGTACACCATGCTATTTAAACTGCTCTGTAACATCATTGTGTGTTATGAATCTGCAATACCAAACCATGCAGCGAATAAGGCAATGTGTATGTTATTATAGATAGTGCGGTTTGTGGGAAATGAGCTGCTTACTATCGTCCTCTCGACACAATGATTTATTATGGATCTCGGAAATCAATAGTTTTGACATTATCAATTTGATTATCCGTAAAATATGATGTGATTAAATTTGAATCACGAATGGAATGCATCTGTAGGAGTGTAGAGCCCAGTCCTATGTTGCAGATTCGATTGACTACCACAACTGATTGAACCCCAGGTGAATGAGGGGTTCAAAGATCATTTGAATCAATTCAACACTTGAAGCAAACCTTTCATTTCTACATCTGAAGACGCGCGTTGGAGGACAAACTGGTATTTAACAACGAGCTATATTATCCGCCAAAGTCAGTCGATACCTTCAAACACGTTGACGTAGGTTAAAACTTCTCGAACCGAACGTACTAGGGGTCGTTTCGGTCTAATTCTTACATCTCGCAGACAGTTATCCCGATGGCTAGGTCTGACACTTCCAACCAGGCAAAATGAAATAATAGTTTGTAGATCTTGTCTCGATGAAGATACGTGGCCCATCACTTCTCGGGCTGTCTTGCGTGGAATCAAAGCAGGTATACCGATCACATTAACGAGAGGGTGCTCTGATGACGAGCAGCTGCTGACTAGGACTCCAGCAGCACCGCGTCTTTATGGAAATATTGCGATTGTTATGATTCAATCTCGGCATGTCCCCTCTTCCCTTCCAATTAGTCGACAAACGTATGATTAAAAGTTGACTGAATATCAAAATTGTGCATTTGTGTTGCAATCAGATTTATGATCTTCCCTGGGCATTTCCATTTCTGATGGAAACAACGGAGAATATTAATTATCTTCATTTAAGAATAGATATATGCCAAACCAGAGTTTCGGAATAACCTAAGTAATAAACACATTTGTGGATCAAATCTAAACAAAATGACAATACTTGCTTGTGTCTGTGTCATTCGTTCCCGTAAACGTGGACGAACCTCTGTAGGTCACTAGGTGTAGCGCTGGCTCTACTAGCAAAAAGTCATGGGTTCAATTCCCGTTGGAGGCTAAAACCTTTCTTTCTGTACAAATGAAAATGTATATGAACCTTCACTGTTTATATTAGATAACATTAAACTTAACAACGTTGGTATCGCTAAGTAAACCTTACTGAACGTTTAAGCTCTATTTGTATTCGTTTTCTAGCTACTAGTTGCAACATAACCATGTCTCGGTGATCACGATTTTCTCCGTATTGGTTAGAATGTTACGCATATAGAGGCCATTATCAATACAAAATCAAGTTAGAGCGGCAGTGTCCGATATAAAATAACTTTGGTCAGTTTATAGCATCACAAATCAAACGTTAAGAGATCTCGCTGATTAAATCTGTAATATCGCGGATAAATAATATTGATATCCATCTAATGAATTTCCTTCAAATATTCCTGCTATAAGCTGCAATAAAACTGTTCCAACCTATTGATTGCATATTTCCACGTTTCATCAAGATGCAGGTGGTATTACAATCGTAATTATTTGTTTCATAGCAATTTGGTTGTGAATGTATTGAAACTCGATTGTCTTTCTACAGCCGCTGCGAAAAGTTAACCTACTTGGTAATCGATTAGTGGCTTTATGTCAGAACGTAAGTAATTTATCGACTAGACCATATTTATGACCTTTCGACAGACACATTTATAACACGATCCAATTTATGACATATCTCGTCCAAATAATGCGTGACCAACACATATTGGAAGAATACACGTGTTTGCTGTTGTTGTTGTGGATTGTGAAAAAAATGTATTGGAATTTGAACTTTTGTTTTAATCTATATTTTATCAATGTATACGGAACCCACAGTCACGTAAAAGTGAAGCTAACTGCAACACAAGGTTAAATGAATGTGAAACAAGCTCCAACACAACGTCATTCG
>JAVFBZ010160440.1:0-17818 GCA_032466195.1 Katharina tunicata | reverse complement strand
TTTTTTTTAGGGAAAAACTACTCTGGATCGCTGGGTCAATCGCCACGTGTGCGCGCTCAAGTCGGCCGAAAACTTTCGCTGGCGAATTTACTGGCGATCAGATCGCCGCGACCTGGCGATTATATTCGCTCGTGTGTCCCCCGCGTTAGGGTTAGTATGGGCGTGCGAAAGATTTCACCCATACCTGTACGGATCTGACTTTGATCTAGTCACCGATCACAAACCCTTAGAGTTCATTTATTCGTCTCGATTGAAACCGAGTGCTAGAATAGAAAGGTGGGTGCTTAGAATGCAACCTTACACCTATAAAGTCAAACATATTGCTGGTAGAAATAATATCGCGGACTGCCTGTCCAGATTATTGACCGAAAATAAATCGGAAAATTCCGTTCACGAAAATACAGAAAATTATATTAGATTTGTAGCACAGGAGTCTACACCTGTTGCCTTGACAACCGGGGAAATAGAACGAGCGTCAGACTGTGACGACGAATTAAACGCTGCAAGGAACTGTCTTTTGACAAGTAAATGGAACAGTATTGAATTTCCACAATGCTTACCTGTTAGACACGCATAGTCAGCTATTGGAAAACTTGCACTGAGGGGAACTCGAATTGTTATCCCTATTTCGCTACGTGACCAGGTGTTAAGATTAGCGCACGAAGGACACCCGGGTATTCTTTCGACAAAACAAAGATTAAGAACTAAAGTATGGTGGCCAGGTATTGATAGGCCGAAAATTGTTGTAAAAGTTGCTACGGATGTCAACTTGTCTCCAAACCGACACCCCCGACGCCCATGTCCAGAACAGAATTACCATCCGCGCCATGGCAACACATTGCCGTAGATTTATTAGGACCACTACCATCGGGTGATTATATTTTTGTCTTAGTTGACTACTACAGTAGATTTTTTGAGATAGAAATTACAAAGAAAACTACTTCATCTGATATAACTCGATTTCTATGGAAGATGTTTTTGACACATGGATTACCTATGTCAATTCAAACCGACAATGGATCACAGTTAGTAAGTGATCATTTCAAAAATTTCTTACATGAGAATGGTATTGAACATAGACGAACTACCCCATTATGGCCGCAAGCCAATGGTGAAGTAGAGAGACAAAATCGCTCTATTATGAAATGTGTACGTATTGCACAAGCAGAAAAATGAGCCTGGAAGTGTGACTTAGATAACAATTTAATTATGTACAGAAGTACACCGCATACTACAACCGGTATTAGTCCTGCCGAACTACTCTTTGGTCGCAAAATTAGGACTAAACTTCCACAGTTGCACGAATTTTCTGTAGACGACACAGAAGTTAGAGATCGTGATTCTGAAAGAAAAGAAAAAGGAGCGATATACCCAGATCAAAAGCGACGTGCTCACGAAACAAATTTTCAGGTCGGAGACCACGTTTTACTAAAACAAAGTCGTGACAATAAATTATCGACACCATTTAACTCAAGTCCATTAAAAGTAAAAGGAAAAAATAGAAATAGTGTTATAGTGGAGTCTGATGGAGTTCAATACAAACGAAATGTAACAGATTGTATCCAAAGTATAATTCTGTAAATGATAACAAGCATGTGTTTAATAGATCTGATAACATAGTTGAACAAACACAAATGTTTATATGTCTGAGATAAGTTTGGAGACGGATATGTTGCGTTATATGCATACTTGATCACAGTCTTTGATCTTTCTGAAATTTGGTAACGGGATCCAGAGGTGGTCCCGAGAATAGGTGATTTGATACACACCAATTTGACTTTGCCAACGTGCTCCGGAAAGGCAACAAAAGAGGTTATCTCGTGAAGACACTATCTGCAACACGCCATTTTGATTGGACGCTAAAGTTTGCTTTCTTTGTTGCTGAGATGCAGTTTTTTGGTGGATCCCTAAAGAGAAAATTTCGTTTTGGCAGATTTACAACATCTACACAGTAAAAGAAGTTTTTGAATGTTAACAGATAATCATCAAAGGTTTCTATATTTCCGTTGAAACCGTATTCACCAGAAGAGTGTATTACAGACCAGATATAACTGACGTATACTGACAATTTCACAATGTCTGGAAGCGTCAATACGTTTCAAGCTGCGGATTACGTTTTGTTTGATGCGAACTTGGCACTTCCTGCTGGCGTCGGAATTTTCTACGCAATTAAAGACCGAAAGAAAAATGACACGAAATACATTTTCTTAGGAGGTCGGAATATGTCAGCCATTCCAGTTGCCTTGTCCTTGTTAGCCAGTTTTCAGTCTGCCATATCCATCGTGGGAGTTCCATCGGAAACTTATTATTTCGACTCGATGTTCCTGTGGGCGAACGTTGGTGCTTTTCCGATGTCTATAATGGCTATCTATATTTATGTACCTTGGGGTCACAAGTTCTTTTGAGGTAAGCTTTATTCAGCTGTAACTTTGTCATATTGCCGTAGGTGTATAAGGAAAGTTCCAGTTGGCTGCGCAGATTGCGTCTTGTTTCTAAGATGTTTCTTCTGGTTTTGCATCATATTTGGCCAGTGGAATTACAAATTTTTAATATCGGTGAAAATACCCCGGAGTACCACGTGGAAAGCCAATTAAATAGATAAAAAGTAAATAAATAAATGTAAAAAGGGTTATCTGTGTCTAGTCGTGATATTGTGTGTTTGTATTTTATTTGTACACCACGCAAGGCTATTCCACTGTTTAAAGAGATCTAGCATGAAATTCGTGTCAGCTTAAATAGCGATTGCTTATGTGTCGCATGCTTGATTGTGAATAAAGTACCATATTGTTTGGACACTCTTATCCATACTAATAGGTCGATAGGTTACTGTATATAACCAGAAATAGACTTCCAGTAATAAAGGCGCGTTTTGGTATCAAATCTTTGTAACAACATCGAAGTATTTAGGATGTTGGGCACGACAAAATGTTTGTTCTATTACGTTATTCCATTTTTGGTAACGTATCGTTCGTGTAGGTTGTCAATAAGTTACGTTAACTCTATAATATTTATGGAATTGACTATACTGTTGTTTATAATGTAAATTAATGTTTAAGGTAAACATGAATTAATATATCAATAAAAGAACCCAATATGATCAGAAAAAAAAGCTTGCATTTGGATGCCCGGTTGTAGTATGCGGTGTACTTCTGTACATAATTAAATAGTTATGTAAGTCACACTTTCAGTCTCGTTTTTCTGCTTGTGCAATACTTACACATTTCATAATAGAGCGATTTTGTCTCTCTACTTCACCATTGGCTTGCGGCCCTAATGGGGTAGTTCGTCTATGTTCAATACCATTCTCATGTAAGAAAATCCGATAGTGTTTGCTGGCCGCGAATGCTATAACATGATCTATTTATTGTGTACAATTTGCAAAGCTCAGATTTCCATTTTTCTTGCAAGGTATCACAATATGCCGAGTAATGCTTTTTCATACACCTTTGTAAAGGTTGAACTTTGCAAAATTACTACATAAATAGTAGAGGGATTTGTTGGTGGTTCTTGACCTATGACCTCTAGCTGGCCTATGTCATTTAGGCTGTAATGCGTATAGCACTTTAATACCCACGCCGATAAATGGAGATTAGTTAGTGTTGTAAATCCAGGCTATTTGACAACTCTGACCGATATTTTTAGCGCACTGGCTGTAAAAAATGGCGAAGTCATCTAAATATCGTATTTCATTTCTCACAACACGCAACAGCACACCAGTATAGCAAATCATAGTTAAACGAATTATTTTACCGTTTGCCGACGAATTAACTTAGATATTTATCTGTGGTTTTGAAATATATTGTGGTATTATTGCATTTGCAAGTCGGCGTCCTGAGAAATCGCACTAGTCTAGATATTTTAATTTGAAAAGAATCGACTTTAGAGGTGATGGTGCGACGATGGTCATTATGAGCTCTCATCAGTGGAGAACCGATACGTGTGTTTGTTCCTTCAGTGTTTTAATATGTTGTGCACCTTCAGTACACACTGAGCGCTAAACGTTGACATTTGTTTCGGAATCTTAGAGTTTTACTAAGGACTATACGGTGGGTGGTTGGGTCTCCTGGTGCCCTCTGATCTATGGGGCAAGGAAGCCCATTAGTTGTGGTGTCCCGTTTTTCGTCCAGTTAGTCTTCTATGTTGCCGGCGTCGTTTTTGGTGGTTTCTCTCACCGATTGGGCTGGTACGCCGTCCTATAAATGAAATAGCTTTAAGTACGGCGTAAAACCCCACAACAAAGAGACTATACGCCTTTAGTTTATGGGGCACGCCGAAGCCAACACTGGCAGGGGGTTATGGTTTATTAAGTTGATTGGTGTTCAACGTCATTCTTCAGAGTATTTAATTTATATGACGTCTTTGCGTTGCTGGTTTAACTGGAAATCCAGGAAGAACATTTTTAAAAATAACCAGCGATCTTCGCGGTGTCGGACAAACTTCCCTTATATACTTAAGGTCCACATTGGCATTCGAGCCCATTCTGGGTACATTGAAGGGAGAGGGATACGAGATTAAGGAAATATCGTCTTGGGTTATGTCTTTAGAAGCTTTGTTCATGCATATGTCTGAAGGTTGTTAGATTCCACTCGGCTATCCTTAAAAACACTCAAAAACTGTTGCTTTCCTGCACGACTTCCTACCATCTTTCTTGGATAAAACTGGCACAGCCGTTATTTAAGTGAATTTATGTAACAAAAAAATATTAAATATAATTTATCATCGCCGTTATTTAAGTGAATTGAGAGTTATAGCAAGCTAACTAAACAAATATAGGTTTTGCAATTGGAATATTTACATAGGCGAAGTTTTGTATTTACACAGAGTTAATGTAACAAAACTTATTAAATATAATTTCCTTTTGATGTTAGGTGTTATGTGTGAAAGGCGAAGTTTTTCTAACATTTATTGAAATGTAAGGAATAATGAAGATCGCGTACTGACAAAGATGACCTGCCTGGACACGATTGTCATTCTAGCCATCTGAGCATAGGTAAACACAAAAGGTATAGGCCTACATACATACCCGTCCTACATGCTACTCAAAATAAATAAAGTTGCTCAAGGTTCTATCTACAGCTAACAGAACATCATTTCATTCTACTTTTGGACAGCTTCTACTTGAACATAGTCAGCTTCATCCTGTATAAGCTTAACTATATGAGCTATATGCTCACTGTTCATTGTACAGTGGTTTTATCATAACTGTATTGTACTACACCTAACCAACTTTAATGCCCAGCGTTGACATCATTATTCGAACGATACAAAGTCCATCTGGTAAGCCTTGTTTTATTTAGCAAAAGATGACTTTGCAAAAAAAAACCACTTTAATTGTTTGTCGTACCGGGGTTTTGAGTCACACTTTCCGAACGTACCAACAACAGGGACGATTATGAGTTTCTAAAGTAGAGCAAGTTATTAAACGGACCAAACATAACGTTAAGGAGCTTTCTCATTGGAAGATGACGAAGAATGGCCTGTAATTGAGTTTTACTTGTAAGGAACGGGATAACCAGTTTGATCTGCATATAACTGCACCAGCAATCCTAGCGGTATCAGCTTCAGTCATAGCGTGTTCAACAAAGTTGTGCCTTTGCCATTTGACGTGTTGACGCTGAATATTCCCAGTTATATCGTTCTGAATTCTACACACCAGTTTTGAGACGGATGTGTTTCTTTTTAAGCACACTTGATCACAGTCCTTGATCTTTCTGAAATTTGGTAACGGGATCCAGAGGTGGTCCCGAGAATCTGATACAAACACCAATTTGACTTTGTCAACGTGCTCCAGAAAGCCATAAGAATAGGTGATCCCGAGAAGATAATATCTGCAACACGCCATTTTGATTGGATACAAGTTTGCTTTCGTTGTTTCTGAGATGCAGTTTTCCTTTTGGTGGATTCCCGAACATAAAATTTCGTTTTGACAGATTGACAACATCTACACAGTAAATGAAGTTTTTGAATGTTAACAGATAATCATCAAAGATTTCTATATTTCCGTTGAAATCGTATTCACCATAAGAGTATATTACAGACCAGATAATAAGTGACGTATACTGACAATTTCACAATGTCTGGAAGCGTCAATACGTTTCAGGCTGCTGATTACGGTTTGTTTGGTGCGAGCTTAGCACTTTCTGCTGGCGTCGGAATTTTCTACGCAATTAAAGACAGAAAGAAAAATGACACGAAAGACATTTTCTTAGGAGGTAGGAATATGTCAGCCATTCCAGTTGCCTTGTCCTTGTTAGCCAGTTTTCAGTCTGCAATATCCATCGTGGGAGTTCCATCGGAGACTTATTATTTCGACTCGATGTTCCTGTGGGCGAATGTTGGTGCTTTTCCGATGTCTATAATGGCTATCTATATTTATGTACCGGTCTTTTATAACCTTGGGGTCACAAGTTCTTTTGAGGTAAGCTTTATTCAGCTGTACTGAACTTTGTCATGTTGTCGTAGGTGTATAAGGAAAGTTCCAGTTGGCTGCGCAGATTGCGTCTTGTTTCTAAGATGTTTCTTCTGGTTTTGCATCATATTTGGCCAGTGGAATTACAAATTTTTAATATCGGTGAAAATACCCCGGAGTACCACGTGGAAAGCCAATTAAATAGATAAAAAGTAAATAAATAAATGTAAAAAGGGTTATCTGTGTCTAGTCGTGATATTGTGTGTTTGTATTTTATTTGTACACCACGCAAGGCTATTCCACTGTTTAAAGAGATCTAGCATGAAATTCGTGTCAGCTTTAATGGCGATTGCTTATGTGTCGCATGCTTGATTGTGGATAAAGTACCATATTGTTTGCGCACTCTTCTCCATACTAATAGGTCGATAGGTTACTGTATATAACCAGAAATAGACTTCCAGTAATAAAGGCGCGTTTTGTTATCATATCTTTGTAACAACATGGTAGTGTTTACGAGTGCCGTTCGTGTATGTTGTCAATTACCTATGTAAACTCTATAATGTTTATGCAATTGACTATACTGTTGTTTATAATGTAAATTAATTTGTATGGTAAACATGAATTAATGTATCAACAAAAGAACGCAAATATGATCAGAAAAAAAATTACATTTGGATGCCCGCAGCCTAAAATTTACATATTGACATACTGTATTATAAAATTATGGGACATTTTGCCTAAGTCTTTGGATAACATTTTACGGAGTATTACAGGCCTACAGGAATAGCTTGGATCTCGCCCGATACAGAGTTATATACGCTCATAACATGCGATATTTACCAAGGCCTATAGGGCTGTGGATCATATATCTCCGAAGAGACCGGATGAAAAAGTTTCAGCTTTTTTTTTACATGACGTTCGATAAATAAGTGTACCTTATCAGTTAATATCCGAGCTTTCCATCGAAACATATTCCTGCTGTTAATTTTTTGTGCAACCGAGATTGAAACAGACGACATTTTTGACACAACTCAAATCGAAGCGGAAATGACGTTCGGAAATTTGTTGAGCAAGTCTATAGGAATATTTTTCAGACCTCTGGCTTAAAATTAACCACGTGATATATTCAGGCCATTGAATGATCAGAACATATGATATAATCAATTGTTATAACCCTGGTAATTTCGTAATCATCGTACAGAAGCCCTTAATTGCATTTACCAGACTTTTCGTATATTGTTGTTTTGCTTTTGCGAGGACAAAATTGCATACCGATCCTTTATTATTCAACAAACTTGTGTGTATACAAGCGTATAAGTTAGGATTTGTAAACATTTCCTGTAATAAGCCGGATGACGGCTGCAACTTTTACTAAATATCACTACATCAAGTGGAGCCTCGTTCTTCGCCAGCCTGTGTAGGAGGGACGAGTTTTAACCAATGGCCGTAGGTCTGAGAAGAGTTTACGAAGATACACAAAAACACCCTTAACATCTCAGCGTCAAGCAAATAAAGTTATAAAAGGCTAAATGCCATGTCTGTTAGTA
Organism: Katharina tunicata; assembly: GCA_032466195.1. Classification (NCBI taxonomy): domain Eukaryota; kingdom Metazoa; phylum Mollusca; class Polyplacophora; order Chitonida; family Mopaliidae; genus Katharina; species Katharina tunicata. Next base: position 9,862 of record JAVFBZ010160440.1, on the reverse strand, counting down.
AACCTCAAAATCAACTCGCAAAATATTATTAAATTATTATTAGTATAAAATACTCGCTTTCTATGATGCAAAATTACGTTTTTCGTTTATATATAGATATATTATTTTGTTTTGTGCAGTATCTGTCTCTACGATTCGGAACGGGAGTTCGCACTTTGACATCAGTGTTATTTACTATCCAGATGGTAAGTATTCCGAATCTAACACCTTAATTACGGCGCAAAACCCCAATCAATCAACCAATCAATCAATCCAGATCTAAGTATCTTTGACGAGAAATTAAACGATTCACTCTGAATTCATATGAGATCAGCAAACAGTTATTTGATATCGCAGAGCGAATAAAAGGATGTTTTCAAACGTTCACAAAGTTACAAATTTCTTAGACTTTTTAGCTCTGCGTCAAGTATGCGCCCTTAAAAAAAATAAAACTTAATATATTGAAAACAATTCAGTTCTTGTTTCAAATCGAACAAAACTCAAAACTCCGTATGTGATTCAAAGGCATAGCATACGCGGGATGATATTTATATGAATTTGAATATCTGGACCATACACAGGATAAAGTTAATGAAAGCAGCATTTGTTTATCTTATTACCTGATTATCAGACGACACCATTGTTTACGCAAATCCAAATATTTGTAGATAAGTACACACAGGTGTGGTGTACCCAGGCAGATATCGGTGTCCTTTATCAAGGGGAACCTGGGCTATGATAATGAAATCACTTACTGATTTACAGTTATTAACCTCTGTGTTATGGCTATTAAAATTTATCTTTGTTTTAATTTCAGTTGATGTATATGGCGGTGGTCTTGTACGCACCAGCCCTGGGTTTAAGTGCAGGTTAGTTAACTGAAAATGATAGAATAATGTTCTGTAAATAATAGTCACAGATGCTACATTGGATTAAAGATTAAAGTTAAATAAGAAAACAAACTTGTGGAGTTTCCAGGATACTGTATTTCTTGCCAAATATAAATGCAACAGGAATGATAAGAGAGATATTTTTTTAAACGTTTTCTACAATGTGAAGGTGAACATTATCAATATATTGATATATTGATGAGTCGGACCATTGGGCAAGTCAGCCTTCTACGTTATTTCAGTGACGTCATTGGGCTAATTTCACCTTGTTCATCGGCGTAGTTTGTTTTAAACAATGAATGTTCTGGACACAGGAAATTATAATAACAGTTCCAATCATATACTAGCTCAGACTTCTTGGTTAGATCTTTTATCCCGTTGTTTTTATTCGTAGCACTCAAGGTTATTTCAACCCAATGGCATCCTGTCAGTTTGATCAAGAAAACTACAAACACACAGACAGTTAAGGGGACACACCAAAACGCAGTCATATTGTTTCACAGTGAATACCTGCTAGAAAACAGGCATCCTCCGTCAAACAATTCTCATAATCACTATCACTACAAATCACTACAGCAGATACTAAGTCAAGTTACCAGGCGGCTGCTGAAATAACCGTTTGGTTTCTACGTTTCTTCCGCCTAACGCCACCGTATACTACCACTGGGTATTGGGAATACCTTCCCCTTTAGATAATGTAATAATAGATATGATGATAATGTAATGCTATTTATTTGGAACCTATTTCTGCGTATTTTGCAGTTACTGGGCTACCCCTGTGGCCCGTTGTCATAGTGGTTGGTGTGGTGTGCATTTTCTACACTACTATTGTAAGTATATGTGTTTCTCATCAGAACCTACTGTCATTTTTAGAAATCATTTATCTCCGAGAAAACCGCGAAACATTCCGGAAACAGGAAACAGCCAGTCATTGAATATCCCAGTGTCAGCCAATCACTGCGTGTTAAAGAAACAGGACTGATCTGATTGCGTCAATTCCAGAAACCCATTGAAAGTCAGCGAATCACTGAGTGTTAAAGAAAAAGAACTAAACTGATTGCGCTAATTCCAGAAACCCATTGGAAGTCAGCCAATCACTGAGTGTTGCAGAAACAGGATTAAGCTGATTCCAGAACACCAAAACACAGTTATGAGAGAACCATTTAGCCACTTTCGTTATGTATCGTAGCCCAGAAATGTAGGAATAATAGTTATTATTGCCCTCACCACATGCCAATAAATCAGCTCCTCGTCCTTAAAATTTTCGAGTTTTACTTAAATCCTTTCAGAGAAGTATTAGTATGGAGGATGTTTCAAGAAATATTAAGAGCCTGATGGGCCTAACTTGTAAGTTACCTGTTTGAGTTAATTCATGATGTCTGTTCGCTCTTTTCTCAGGGAGGCATGAAAGCTGTCGTGTGGACAGACACTTTTCAAATGGTGGTTATCTTAGCTGGTTTGCTGGCTGTCTTAATACAAGGGAGTATAGAGGTTGGTGGAATAGCCAAGGCCTGGGAAACAGCCAATGCCAATGGGCGTATTAGAATCCTTGAGTGAGTAGTAAAGACACCAAACAAAGGGATCTAGCTATACTCTTTGGAGAATAATATGTTTAATGCCAAGTATTATTACCAAGAATTATCCCCCCCCCCCCCCCCCTTTTGCTTTGTCTCCATTTTTTCGTAGTTTTTTGTTATTGATTTGTAAAGATGTCTACCCAAATCGCATTCAAAATTAAACTGTGTAAAATTTGAAACTTAACTGAAGCACAGAGTAAATAGAGTATTGTTTACTAGTGCTACGGTTTAGTTGTGAGGGAAATCTGTCAGAATCTTTTTCCCACGCTTAAATATCCCGTACCCCTATGACATCAGGGCATTGGGTAAGCCGCCCCAAGTTTTTGTACATAGCAGGATACAAGATGCAACCATAAGGACGAATGTGTAAGTAACATGAAATATAATAATGAAAAAAGATATATATATATATATACATTGTAAAAAATGTAATTGCAGGCCAACATTTATAGACAAAATTGATAGATGCATAAGGCACCAATATCACATAAAACACACATAAAATTAGAGAGAATAATAAATTTGTATCTGTGTTTTTGTTTTGTAGTTTTAGTGTTGATCCCACTGTTCGTCACACCGCCTGGTCCCTGAGTATTGGTGGTGCCTTCACAACTTTGGCGGTGTATGGAACAAACCAAGCCCAGATTCAAAGAGCATGCGCGCTCCCGACCTTAAAGAAAGCACAGCTGTAAGACTAAATCTTTGTTCAACTTATTAAGTAAATTGATTTATTTAGTATGCATTCGTTTGAATTTATATATATTAACAATTAAAGGTGAACGTTTCTCAATGCTATATGTATTGATATTTTATGTCAAACACTGTTATAAACGTACTTGTACCATTGCTATTCTGACGAGGATTATATCTTCCTTAAAAACCTCAAAATACGCTCTCAGAATGTACTACAACATTTTGGGCGTTTGGTTTTGAGTATAATTAAATTAATTCCTGGAATTTCTTCAATACATTGGAAAAGGACAATTAGTGATATGTGGTCAATCTTTTGAATAAATAAGACAATAAGGTGTGATTGTATTAGCAATATAATACAAGAAATATGTTTTCATGATAAATGAATCAAACGCCGAGACTTTCAACGACGAGATCTGGCGACAATAGTTTAATAAAACATGTCCCTTTTATGGCACCATATACGTTGATCATCTAGCGAATGAAAGTTAAAGTTTTAGAGAGTAATAAGGGTGTTATATAAGTAATTCAGGATATCTCATTTATCAAACATTCCATGGGATCGGTTTAGGTAGAAATTACATCACAAATGGGTTACGAATTATATATCTCATTTATCCCATATTTGATTATTTATCGAATTACTGGTTACTTGACTAACAGTATGCACGGAATTCAGTTTGTTTGTGCTCATTTCTTTTAAACTTTTTTTTTTTTTTTAAATATACAGGCATATACATCAAAGCCTCGCCACGCATATCTCTTGGCAGAAATATAGTTCGAATTGATTGGCGTGGTCAAAGGAGGAAATGTGCAAAATTTTAAGTCATATTATTACTTTTTCTAAGCATTGTTTAACAGCAGACGAATTTATCAATATTCTACAAGAATAAAAATGAAACGAATTCATAATAATGAGGAGAACTGGGTCAGGGAAATCACTGTTATTTGTTCGTGTTTGGTCTTCATTTGATTTCCCATAATATAAAAGCACTGCTAGAATAACCACACAAATATATTTCAGTTTATAAATTGTTGTATACAACAATGTGATAAATATACATCGAATGCCCTAGACACTTTGCATTTATCTTTGCAAAGAAAAGTGGATAAGCAACTTCAGACACGTGACTCTTCAAAGAAACTTTATTGGGTGGGTTTATGAATGGAAGTCCCTAGTTTAATCGATATTGCTGCCCAGTCATGTCACTAGATGGCCGATATAACTTTTGGTTCTGTCTCTAATGTTGTTTCTCTCACATTAGGCTACACTAGTGCACTTCTGCTTTACTTCCGGTGACATCCTCGAAACTGTGGCGCTCTGTTTTTATTAGTTGTCGTCAGAATGGGTTTTCGTTTGCGTTTGCATGGTTCAGTTATATATGACCGGACTATATCACCGGTCACCTTTCTAACTTCTCATAGGTATCTGATGTTATATCTAAATAAAACAGAAGCGTGTATATATGCGGAACTGGACGGAATCTCGTGAAATCTCTTTCATCACATGACGTGACTTACATGCCCTATATCCAGTCTTGGATAATGATATATTAATATTAGCAAGTGTCAGTCCTGTGTTGAAGTCATCTACCATTTGGAGCCACCTTCGACCTTTATTGATAATGTTTGTCACTTATTTTTTGCAGGGCATATTGGTTAAACGTGCCTGGTCTAATAATATCAGGTGTCCTCTACGTCCTTATTGGCATAGTCATGTTTGCCTACTACAGTACCTGTGCCCCTATTCTAAGCGGAAAGATAGACAAACCTGACCAGGTAAATATACCGTATTTGCTCAGATCAACCTTATTTCGACCAATGACAATGGGCTTCTCAATAAGAAGGTTCGCGGGGATGAACCATACATATTTGTACGTCGAAAAAGTATTTTATGTTGTTTCTCGTGCGGTATCAAATTAGAACAAGAAACAACTTCTACATTCTATATAGGTTCGGTTAGTAGTTGGGAGGGAACCTCCTGTACCCTGGTGCTTTCTTTGAACTTAAGGGAACCGATTTATTGTTGTGTACTGATGTTTCCTTCAGCCATTGTGTTGAAACGACGAGTAAAATGACCAAAAGTACGGTGTGAAACCCCAATCAAACAAACAAGCTATAACCAGGTAATTAATTTATACCTGATAAATACAAACGCATCATGAAGCATGAACTGCTTTCTAGGATGGTGATGTTGATCTTTCCCCAGATTTTACCGCTCTTCGTGATGGACGTGTTAGGGAAATTCCCCGGGTTACCTGGACTCTTCGTGGCCTGCATCTTCAGTGGAGCGCTCAGGTACAAACCGATTGTTAAATTTTGTCTTCTTGTTTGTGCATGCACACAATGCTCTGTGATTTTCTTGGAAAGTGTGTGTGTTTCTTATATTAAATTATATATTTGGAGAAGAAGCATTTTGTTTGTGTTTTTAGTTTATGATGCTATATCCCTTGATGCAAAATCTCAGACTATTTTAAACACTGCTATCTCCCTTGAGACTATGCTGTTGATGCTACCTCCCACAAGGCTTCCCTCTTATGAGGCTATCGTACATGGTGCTGTATCCATTGGAGCAATCTGCCATGAGACTATACCGTTGATGCTGCATGTACCTCCCTTAAGGTTATCTTCTATGAGGCTATCTTTAATGATTCTAGCCCCATTGGTGCTATCTCCAATGAGATTATACCATCGATGCTACATGTACCTCCCATAAGGTTATCTTCTATCAGACTATCTTCCCATGATTCTATCACCATTGGAGCTATCTCTCATGAGACTATACCATTGATGCTACATGTACCTCCCATAAGGTTATCTTCTATCAGACTATCTTCCCATGGTTCTATCTCTATTGGCGCTATCTGCCATGAGACTATACCATTGATGCTACATGCACCTCCCATAAGGTTATCTTCTATCAGGCTATCTTCCCATGATTCTAGCCCCATTGGTGCTATCTCCCATGAGACTATACCATTGATGCTACATGTACCTTCCATAAGGTTATGTTCTATCAGACTATCTTCCCATGATTCTATCCCCATTGGTGCTATCTCCCATGATGAGACTATACCCTTGATGCTACATGTACCTCCCATAAGGTTATGTTCTATCAGGCTATCTTCCCATGATTCTAGCCCCATGATGCTATCTCCCTTGGTGCTATCTTCCATGTCTATTATTCTATTTACCATGATATCGAAACGTCATTATTTGACAGATGGGTGAATCAGATGGGCAGATATTTTAATATGCCAAAACCAATCAAGCAAGTACAAATGCATGATAAGTATTTTGTTTGTTTTAGTACTTTATCTTCCGGATTGAACGCATTGGCCGCGGTGGCCCTTCAAGACATGGTCGGCCCCTTCTGTTTTCCAAAAATGAAAGAGAGAACTGCCTCATTAGCAGCCAAGGGACTTGGTATGTGTTCCTATAGTAATAATTCTTCAAACGTATCGCCAAGAATAGAAGACTAGCAATTATTCTGGTTAAAACATGTGTTAATGGTATAAAGTCTGCTATATGGTAACAAAGACAAGCCTTGAAAAGAAAAAATTGAGATGAATATCAGCTTTAATGCACTGACAACCCATTTTTGTTGTTGTCGTAGCACTGTTTGCGTCAAATAAAAATGTGGAGAATGAATCGTCTATAGTTCGCCACCAGCTAACTCAAAATTAAAGTGAAGTGAGGAAGAGGCAGATCAAAAATTATATAAAATCGCAAAGTAATGCCTCTGAATTAGCTGTAAACTTTCTCGCAAATTACACACAATAAGATGGCCATTCAATACCTTAGAGTCAAAGGTTCGACGGATGGGAGAATGCTTAGGTTCTTTATTTTATGATGTTAGGGTGAAAAAAGTATTGTCTGTTTTGTCGTCTTTTTGCGAATACGGCTTTCGGGTTAGGTGCAGTGCTATGTGTAGAGTTTGGATTAGGGTTAAGCCTGAATCAAGAAATAAACATTGGCAATATAACGTGAATTACTGACGAAAACGTAAGCCTTAGTTTCTGTTTGAAACATTGATAACAAATCAGAAAAACCTACCTAATGGAGACTTTAGGATATCACCTGCCAGTGGATAAGTTACTTTTTCCCCTATGAAGAACGATATTGTGAATTAGAATGCTGATGCTACGCACATCTCAAAGTGAAAGATGACTCAACTGAAAATTCACGACAACAGGAAGTCATCGAAATCATACCATAATTATTGTTTAAGCCGATTTCCTCTTTTTATTTTCAGCTCTCTTATTCGGACTGGTTTGTCTCGGACTTACTTACGTTGCCTCTTTGTTAGGTAATGTCCTTACGGTAAGCAATTAAAATGATCTCTGAAAATCTGAAACCTTTCTCAATCTCAGGATGACATTTCCATGATCACGTTTACCAGATGCACTTTCAACGAACTATAAATGGCAGTCTAGTATCATTTCAACTCACTTCACAGTACGGCACATCTAAAACAATCGTAATGAGCTAGACCCTGATACGGCAAAATTTTAAATGTTCAATAGTGTTCATGACAAGCACGTGTGTCAATTGGCATGATAATTTGAACCGCTGAATATGAATTGACGAAAAGCGACATCAATCCACAATTCAGGTAAACTGTTGTTGGTTGTTGGACGACGCTTCTTGTGCTCCGGTGCTCTCTGAGCTAAGGTTCAAGAACAAGCAACAAGAAAACACAAACAAACACGATTAACTGATCATGGACTGTGTGGACTTTTGGGTGTTTACCCTATCCCGAAAAGGATGGTCGAAACAGTTTAATTGATGCTGCTAAGTAATGTCAGATGTAGCCTACATTTACATGCATATAGGTCAACAATTAAGCAGTGTTGGTGACATTTTAAGCTCATCTGTGTTCTCAAATCAAGCAGGTCTTTTCCTTATTGTTTTGTTTTAAATCTCACTCGGTTGAACATGAGGATACCCTTCATTTTCTCACGTAAAGTCAAGGACTGCCTGACCAAGGAATGCTTTTTTGGTGACAGCACAGTGATAAGATGTTTTCACGAGGTCTCCTCTCCTCTTTTTTACCAATCTCCTCCAATGTAAAATGTCCGTAAGAAAGTATACCGCGAGATCTACGTTAAACAAACAGACACATTCCTTTCATGTAGAACTGTTTTTAAAAGTTTCGTTTTAAATTTAAACCTAAATTTAAAATAAAAGCAAATAGCATTTAAGACCGAATGTTTCACTAAAAAGAAATATAGGCTACTTTAATGATATATCTGACAATGGCTCCAGATCTGACCTACAACTTCCATCTTCTTCCAGCTTTTGCTAAGATTGAAGATCGTTAATCATCATTTTATTAAAATTTTGTACAATTTATGTTTATTTTATTTTCCTTTTGTATGCTTTCAGACGGCAATAACGTTATTTGGCATCATCGGGGGTCCGATTCTCGGTGTGTTTACCCTTGGCATGTTGTTTCCCTGGTCCAACAAATATGTAAGTTTGTATTGCCACACAAAAACTCATTTACATTTTTAAAGCGCTTTTACAGGATGCGATATGCTGGAACGGCTTCAGGGGGATTCCGCTTGTTTAGAGTGACTTAATGACTATTGAATCACACCTATCTATCATCTGCAATGATTCAGTCGACAATTTTTGTTCAGGGTGCCTTCGCTGGCCTGTTGACCAGCCTCGCTTTGACTATGTGGATTGGAATCTCCGCTCAGGTGGTAAGAATTCCCATCAAACCAGAACCAACACCTCTGCGAATGGACGGCTGTGTGAATTTTACAGCCCCAGTGAATGTTACTGCGGCGAGGTAAGCGATACTAAAAGTTTCATTCAGTACGCTAAATGCACATTAAAGGTCCCTAAGCGCCTCGTTTACAATTGATTGATTTATTGATTGATAAGAGTTTAGTACAGTACTTAACGTTTTTTCACTCATATGACGGCGTTTCAGCCCAATTGAGCAAGGAAACCACCTTGAGCAACACTGGCAACAGACAAGTGCCCCCCAGTTGGAAAGGTCGAGGGGAACACATTTGTAGGGTTGTGCTTAATCTTCATCAGGCCTTGAATCCGTCTTGCATGTTTTCACCGATAATCGGGCCAAAACACATTCAATACTGCCTCAAATTCTCGACAGACGCAATAAATACATCCTCATGGTTTGGGGGGTGGGGGACCCCATCGAAGGAAGCCCATTGATTTCAATCAAATATTAGTATTTTCTAAGTATCTGTTCTTGTCGAAATTTCCAGAAGATTCTTTTATTTAGTGACAATGGGCTGCCGCAGCCTTACACCCAACGCATTAAACATAATATATATATATGTGAATTTGTTATTAAATTTCTTTGCAGCCCGGAGCCTTTAGACCCCCTGGTGGGTCTTTACGGGCTATCATATCAGTACTATGCTCTGTTTGCTCTGATCATCAACCTAACAGTGGGCATGACAGTCAGCGCCATAACAGGTATCCGCCCTTTTTAACTTTATTATATCCCCCTTCGTTAAAACGGATATCGATACTCTGCTCCTAAGCCTAAATGTTAAAAACCGCTATTTTAACATTTGACCCCTGCCAAAAATTTAACCGATCAATCCACGCGATATGAGCGAAGTGCTCTTTGTTATGATAACATACGCCCGTCACCACCCCCAATACACAGAACACACACACACACGCACACACGCACGCACGCACGCACGCACGCACGCACGCACGCACGCACGCACG